>CABHPQ010171101.1:14351-31693 GCA_902168405.1 Peromyscus aztecus
AAGGAAGGAAGGAAGGAAGGAAGGAAGGAAGGAAGGAAGGAAGGAAGGAAGGAAGGAAGGAGAGAAGGAAAGAAAACAAATAAGAGAAAGACAGAGACAGACACACACACACCAAGGGGGCGGCACAGAGGCTTCTTTTTCACTGGTTCAGCAACACAGCACACATCCTTTTCTGAGCTCGGTCTTCATCCGTACTCTCTAGTAGCCATGTAAAGCCATCCATATACCATTTAATTCTTTTCTAGAATAAAAGTGAAAGTTAGTAAAAGATCTTGGCAATATATTTAATCTGTTATATCCAAACTATTATTATTTTCATATAATGTATTATTAGACATTTTTTATTGTTTTCAATCACTTCCTCAAAATCTTTACTTTTTGCACATGTCCCACATGTAGCAAGCACACAGGACTCAGCAGCCTCTTGTCACGTCCCCTAACCTTCTTTCAGTGGTGTAGTGCAACCAGTCTGATTTGACCTCAACCATGTCACCTGGATTCACACCAGCCATGGGAGTCACTTGGTGAAGACACCAAGTATAGGGTATTACTGTTAATCAGCTCCTGTATCAAGTTCACCCAATGGGAAGAAACATACTTCACAGAAATCTTTGTGAATTAATGAAAGCCAGCAGTAAGTGATCTAGAAACTTCTTTTTTTTTTTTTTTTTTTTTTTGGTATTTTGAGACAGGGTTTCTCTGTAGCTTTGGAACCTGTTCTGGACTAGTTCTGTAGACCAGGCTGGCCTTGAACTCACAGAAATCCACCTGCCTCTGCCTCCCAAGTGCTGGGATTACAGGCATGCACCACCACCACCCGGCTAGAAACTTCTTTTACCCTTGTAGGGATACATTATTTCTCTTACTTAGATATAATACACCCTTCCATTTACTTGCAGCTTATGAAAAGCCTTATACATAGCTGGGTGTAGTTAGCTACATCAAGATTTAATAGATGAATGCTGGAGCAGACATTGAGAACCGGAGAAATTGCAAGTCTAGTGTGTTTAGAGTGGGTCTGTGTATGCACTTATAGGTAAGAGAAAATAGTAATGTTGAACACCCAGTGCCTTTTATGGCTGATCCCTGTTTATCGAACATTCCTTTAACCCTTCTAACTTTGGAGTGCCTCAAGATGCAGAAGAAAATAGGATTTAGGCATCTTCCATAGTCCTTATCACTGCTCAGTACCAAGCTCTTGGGTCTCCCGTAACAGGAGCTCCTGCCCAGTCTCTATCCAATAATCTTCAACTTTATAGGAGCATGTGGGATTAGGCTCAATCAGGACAGTACAAATGCAAACTGCTGTACTAAATGCATCCTTTGGGGTAATATCCCCGGATGTCCTTGCCATGAAAATGTTGTTCACATATTTTCTCCAATAACATGCATGTAAAGACAGTGAAATTCCAACTCTGAAAGCTGTGCGAGCATTTGAATCTTTTCCTAGAGTATCAAGTTCACTCTGCATTTCACTTCTGTGGAGCCATGCCTTGCAATTTTCACAGGACTCTGTCCCCAGAAGTTGTGCCTCTGACAAGCTCCTGCTGCAGCCACTTCATTAATCTTACTCTACCGGGACACCTGCTTGCTGCTGTGTGGTGTCAGCTGATATCATGAAGTAATTATGTTGTTAATTCATGGGCTGATGTTTTCCAGGCTGAAGCATGGCTTCCTGTAGGCAGTGATCTGGGAAATCAAATCAAGGAGGCCAGGAAAAACACTGACAGTTGTCAGCTCCTGCTAGCTTGGTTGTGGGACATGACTATGGGTGGAAAGAATACTATTTGTGGAAGACGATCTCTTTCATAGCTGCAGTTCAGCAGAAATCCTGTTCTCAGGCTCATGTAAACCAGGAACTCTCCAGTGAGAGTCTGCCAGACTGGAACTCTCTCTCAAACTCTTCCCTTCAGGATCATGAACTCACTGGCCTTCAGTGCCCTTTTAGCATGAGAAGTGATATGAAGTACATGTCAAACACAAAATCTTGGTCCAGGACACTCAATAGATGTTGGCTTCTGTTATTTAGCACATGGCTGCCTTTTACTTGGCAGTATTGAAAAGCTACTAGGAGACAATGGCACTCATTTACTTTTGATTCCGAAAGTAAAGACATGTGAAACACAGGATGAAGGGGTGACAGATGAGAATGTGGTCTTGAATCTTGAGAACCTGAAAATGAAAAAATTGCAGTTTTGTTTTTCATGGTGGTGTGATTTCTGAAGGATTTAGACCAGGTTCTTTGCTCTACTCTTTCCCAAGCTGCCTTGGGCAGGTCACTCCACTACTTGATTTCTTCTAACAGATACTGAGTATGTACTTGAGGGTTCACTTTAAGCACTGAAACACCTTAATGCCAAACCATGCCTGGTCCAGGCTCAAAACCAAGGAGCTGGTTCTTCATAATATTTCCTTACACAGTTGTAGTTTCACTGAGGATGCTGACCTAGCATAGAACATACGAGTAATCCATAATGCATTGCTGTATTGTGTTCATGTGCATGTATGTATTCGTAGATAGATAACAGATAAATGACAGATGATAGATAGGTAAAAAACATTAATTTCTAATATTTTTTTACCTATAAAAACTTTTTTATCATTCCTTCCTCCAATGACTTGGAAAATAAAGCAAAATCACAACAAAAAATGTTTACAGGTTTTCTAATTGTAAAATCAACGAATAAGCATTGCAAACAGATTTTTGTAGATAAACCAAGAAGAGAGGGACACATCGGAGCCTTAATGGTGCCACTCTGAAGTAGCTCTTGTGAACACCCCCCTATGCCATCTTTTTATATGCTAGTATTTTGTGTTTATATCACTTGACAAAATGAAGTTATGTTCTATGAACTGTATACAATCTAGCCTATTATTTTTATTGTATTCTTTGCTAATCTGGGACTTACCAGACTGTAGCAAACTTGTGCCAATCCTTGCATCTACCTTCTGAGCTGGGTTCATGTGCAACCTATCTTGTACTTAGTGATAAATTATGTATATTTGTTGGTATTGGTATTGTTTTTACTCTTTTGGCTCTTTACTCTCTTGGGGACCCACCACCTAGCTCCCAAATAAATCACACAGAAGCTTATTCTTTTTTTTTTTATTTTTTTTTATGAATACCCAGCCTTAGCTTGGCTTATCTGTAGCCAGCTTTTCTTTCCTTTTTTTCTTCCCCCCCCCCTGGTTTTTCGAGACAGGGTTTCTCTGTGTAGTTTTGGTGCCTGTCCTGTCCTGGATCTTGCTCTGTAGACCAGACTGGCCTTGAACTCACAGAGATCTGCCTGGCTCTGCCTCCTGAGTGCTGGGATTAAAGGTGTGCGCCACCACCGCCCAGCTTAGCCAGCTTTTCTTAACTCAACTCTTTCTGTCTATATTTTGCCTCTGGGCTTTTACCTTTTTCTATTTCAGTATACCTTTCTTTACTTCTTACTCCATGGCCTGCTTCATAGCTGGGTGCCTGGCTCCTGGAGTCCTCTTCCTTCTTTTCTCATTCCTCTATATTCTCCCAGATTTTGCCTCTTATTTATTCTCTCTGCCTGCCAGCCCTGCCTATCCTTTCTCCTTCCTTGCTATTGGCCATTCAGCTCTTTATTAGACCATCAGGTGTTTTACACAGGCAAAGTAACACAGGTTCACAGAGTTAAACAAATGCAACATGAAAGAATGCAATATGTCTTTGCATCATTAGACAAATGTTCCACAGCATAAAAATGTAACACATCTTTAGCTAATATTCTACAACATATACTTTTATCATTAAAATGTTTCTCAACAACACTTTATGTGTGGGCTAACACTACTCTATTGTATTGATATAGTATAACTCATTTGCAGAGTTTTCAGTGCTGGACACAGAGAGATCGTCATTGTGTGCCATGATAAATAGCTCTAAAATGAAATCTCAGTCATCCAGTGACTGATGGAGGCAGAATCAGAGACTCACAGTCAAACATTGGGCCTAGTTCAGGGAGTCCTGCTGAGGAGAGGAGAGAGGGATTGTAGGAGCCAGAGGTGTCAGGGACATTGGAGGAAAACCCACAGAAAAGGCTAGCCTGGCTCATGGGAACTAACAAAGTCTGAACCAACAACCAGAGAGCCTGGATGGGACCGACCTAAGCCTTCTGCATATATGTGACAGTTGTTTAGCTTGGTCTATTTGTGGGAGTCGTGGCAATGGGAACAGGGGATGTCCTTGGATCTTTTCTGTCTCTGTTCCTCATGCTGGATTGCCTTGCCAAGTCTTAATACAAGGGTAGTTACTTGGTATTACTGCAGCTTGATATGCTTTCTGAGAGAATGGGGGGGGGGGTGGATTGGGGAGGAGTGGAGGGGAGGGGAGGAGAGGGAGTGGGAGGAGAGGTGGGAGAGGAGACTTCGGGATGTAAAATAAATAAATTTATTAAATTTAAAAAATGAAATCTCAAATTTACCCAGTCTTCAAGATTGTTCTACTATTATGCTATCTCTGGTATCCTGATTAAGAAAGATTCATGGTTGGGTCTGCAGCTGAAGATGGCGAAGTCGGTGCTGTGGTCCATGTACTGGGCAGGAGGGGATATCAGAACAGAAGTGGTTAGTGCCAAAGCAGCAAGGCCTTCCTTGGTCAGAGCAAGTGTGGTATGTGTGAGGACAGTCAGGCAAGCTCAGAACTGTCTGCAGGCCCTTGGATGAAGCCTGGAAAGGCCATCACTTGTTAGAAGCAGCCTTCCCAGAAGTGCAGTCCTCTGACTTTCGCAGAGCCTTTGGGTCTACGTACTTCTGCCCAGAGAACAGACAGAGACCAATAACTTTGCTAGCGGAGAAGCTGTGGGCAAGGGTGCTTCTGGAAACAAAGCTATTTTAAATAGTTAGAAAGAAAAGATAAGCCTGCTTCCGATGGGAGGTTATATGTACAATTTGATGTGATTTTCACTTATCAGCTCTGATGAGTAGATCTGCAATTGTGTGCTTGTTTTCACTCTGAGAAATCTCTGATAACTGCCCATGATTTGCTTTGCAAACTGGGGCTGGGCCAGCCACGGTTATCTGGAGAAAGGGGAAAGGAAAACCAATCAATTGCCATTATTGGATACCTTTTTCTTTTTATATTTATTATTACATCATGTGTTACCTTTGTGTGCAGGCATACACGTGTGTAGGTGCATACATGCATGAAGTGAGTGTGGAAGGCAGAGGAAAACCTTAGTCTCAGTCTTCAGTGGCCTTGTACCTTTTTGTTTGAGGCAGGGTCTCTCCCTGGCCTGGAATTTTACCGAATAGGTCAGACTAACCTGTCCTGGGACTTTCAGGCATCCTCCTGTCTCCACGTCCCATTTCACCATTGGTGGGATTACAATGGTGTTTCTCCACACCTGACTTAGGCTCTGGGGATCCAAATTCAAGTGCTCCACACACCTCCCAGGCAGGCAGTTGAGCCACTTCTCCAGCCCCATCTTTGTCTTCACAAAAATTCCATCAACATCACCATGTGCATATGTATTATCACTTTAGATGTAACATCACTTTAGTATTCCACATTAAGACTGTTTAATTTAGCCAAATGTGAAAATAAACTGACATATCTTGGCCTAGTAGGGCTAACTGCCTCTCACCTGACTAATGACAGAATGAAACCTCACCTTCCACTTCAAAGTCCAGTTCTCATGACACAAGCCTCATGGTTAGGTGACCTGTTTCCTTTTTCATGTTGTGGTGGTCCATGGCTGTGGTGAGATATGGTGCTCTACTTGCATGTTTTAAATATTTTAACTAATGAAATGTTGCTACATTTTCGCCCTTGGGGACATGAAGCAATAATCAAACTCACCCAGGGCTAACTGGTAAATACCAGCAGCCACAACGCCGATTAATCTGTATTTGAAAATGACATTCCCCACCGGTGCCAGGTTCTGACATCTCCTCATGCTCTTTATCCTTGCGTATGGGTTTATGTAGCTCTACTTTCTGCAAAAGTGTTTTCTTTAACTTTCCACAGATTACAACATGCATTCTTCTGCTACTAAATCAGTGGGGGAGAGTGGTCATATTAGAGTGAGTGCAAGCTTGTATTTGGTAATTTACAGTGGAACTCGGGGATCTAGCTCTAGTCACCCCTTATTCCTTCTACTGTTCCCAGTTTCCAACGTGGTGTAGGACATTGTGACTGCAATTCAAAGGGGATAAGTGGCTTCCATTAGCATTTCCAGGGAACAAGTCCCTCTGTGGTAGGTTCTTATAACATGTGAAACACACTGTACCAAAAAAACAACAACAACCCCCCCCCCAAAAAAAAACCCTCACAAGATGCTGTAGATTGGGCTGTTCTTTGGTTTAAGAAGGCTGTGAAGGAGGAAGTATTCATGTTCCCCTCTGTAATCTTGTCTCAGTGTCTGTCCACTCCCATCATTCTGCAGGGTTGGTCAGCCAGCTTTGTACTTATCTCCCAGTGGAGTTCCAGGTGACCATCCTGAGATGTTTCCGTAGGTCTTAGGGTGAGAAGAGGCGTGGAGTGAGTTCAGAACTGAGAACTCCCAGTTTCTTGCTTCTTCCTAGCTTTGCAGACTGGTAAATCTCGACACACCCTGTGCATTCATGGCATTGATAATACTTTTGTGCCTAACAGCGCAGCCGATGGCTGATTCCATTTAAATAAACTCCAGTGCGTCTCACGGCTCTCTGACTCCTCTGCCTATGCCTGGAAGAGAAAATTCTCTGAAATTCTTCACAGCAGAATGACTGTAAAGAATTGCATACTTAACTCTGACCCAACATTTATTATTTGGAAGGATGAGGTCTCATTTACTCCTTGGCTCTTTGAGCATGGAGCAAATGTCCTGCTAATTGATAGACTAGCCAACAGTGTATTGGTGTCATCATGCACTCACTCTATGTGGTCAGATATCAAACCCACAGTTCCTTAGGGCATAAGAACTGGAGTCTAGCTGTTACAGGACAGGATATATTTCTGCCATAGCCTCAAATGCCTTTGCATGCTCCATGCCCCGCCCCTTCATTCCCAGGGCTCCTCCATGCTATGATATTCAGCAAGAGGAGCTTTAGCACAAGCCAAAGAGGAAACTTTTTGATTCGTTTTATCTTTGGCTCCAGGTTTGTTGCTTTCAGGGTTCTGTTTGCTACCCAGTGTGAGAAAGCGGTTGCTCTGTGTCTCTGTCTCTGCAGTGACACCTGCCTGGGGGATCTGTGTGCAGCTTTGTGTTAGACAGGGTTCTGTAAAGGAAGGCCTGGGAATTGTTTGCAGTATCACCTCCAAGGGCGACAGACAGACATGGAAACACAGCTATTGAATCTGTGTATTAGGACAGGGTGGATAATTAAACTCTTGCCTGGTTCCCAACAGGATGAGGAAGTGTTTTTATTTTCTAGTGAATGAGTAATGGTCTTCAAATGCCCATGTCATCTGGGAAATAAGAATTCTGTGGAAGCACGGCCCCAGTCCCTGCCTCACCATGTTCTGCACAGGTCCAGCCCTGAGCCACTAGCAGCAGGGCTGGACTAACCACACAGCTGTCAGAGTCACACATAGGAATGGAATGGCTGGGAGTGTTGCCTCCTTATCTGTGACAGTGTTTGTTAGTCCAGAGTTTACTTTTTTTAAAGACAGTGGTTTGTTATCAGGCAGGCACAGTTAAGATAAACATTGTGAAAGCAGTATTAGAGAAAGTGTGTCTGTACATGGTGTGGCCCAGTGATACAGAGCTTGCTAGAAGCACAAAGCCACTTCTTGCCTACAGGCTAAATAGAGGAGATTTAATGTCTCATCTCTAGGGAGATGTCCAAGCACCCTATGAGACAATTCTCAGCCACACCACAACACATGCCCGGTGCCCCCACTGTGGCTGTTCTTTGTTGTGTGTTGTACACCTAAAGCACAAAGGTATTGGAGACATTCTGGAGAGCTTTTCTTTCATTTGAATGTGTTTCTATAAGATGGACAGGCCTTTCCTGGGTGAACTGTCATTATTGCCCTGCAGATACATAGGAATATCACCCAGAGAACAGACAGAAGGTTGTTATTGTTCCGAGCTGTGCAAACCATGGGAATGTTACTCTTATTGAGGCTCCTGGCTATTGGAGCCTAAAGGAAAAATCAGTAATGCTGATCCTGTCCTAATAAAATAATGTATCATTTACCGTGGATTCTATTTTTAGTTTTTAGTGTTGTGTCAAGATGCTATTTAGCTAGTTTCTATGGATTTTTTGTAACACCAATTCAGTTTCTTACCTGGGTGTGTGTCCAGCTGTCTTACCCTCTTTCCAGCCTCTCTGAAGGGTGCCTTGCACTTTCTTCGGGTGACACCAGAAAGAAGGGTTTTCTCCCCACTGTCCCTGCTACCCGGTCACTTGTCTGCTGCTGTGACAGCAATCGAATCAGACATAGTCCCCACATTCACGTAGTTAATGATCTGGAAGTAATAATAGGCAAAATCAGATTAAACACATTTAAAATTAGAGTAAACACATTTATAAAAATTAGAGGAAAGTCATTTATGAATTTTTTTTTCACAGCATGCACAGTGCTGTGTAGCCAGGGACTTGGCCGTGTTTAAAAGGCAGGGGACGTGAGTGGTGACAAAATTGGAACCATTTGCTCTGAGGGTTAAGTTGGAACTGACAAGGAGACATTGCAAATGATGGGGGCAGAGAACTCTATGCAGAGGGCACTATCACCGTCAGGGTGAATACCCACAGAAAGAGACTTATTCAGAGAGGGAGGAAGATGAGAGGCCCAACAATGTGCCTGGGCTGGGACTAAGGCAGCTGACAGTAACCGAACAGTTTGGAGGGAAAATTCAGAAGTCTGAAGGGGCACCGTGGACCTATGGAGACTTCTCTGAGAAAGAGACTCACTTTTTCTTCCACCCTCTGTGCCTAGAGTTGCCCATTACTTATCTAAAAATAGATTTTGGATAGTGTAGGATCTGGAAAGATGGCTCATGGTTAAGAGCACTGGCTGCTCTTCCAAAGAACCCTGATTCGATTCCCAGCACCCATATGATGTCACAGAACTGTTTGTAACTCCAGTCCTGGGGATCTGATGCGTTCTTCTGACTTCTGTGGACACTGCATGTTACATGGTGCACAGACATACCTGCAGGCAAAACATTCAGATGCAAATTTTTTGAATAAATCAAAATGTATTCGGGGGATCTGAAAAGATCCTTGCTCTGTGCACAGAGAGTCTTAGGGTCAGAATCCTGTAATCTTTAAGTATACATGTAGTTTTGTGGAAGTTTGTCTCCTTCAGAATTTCCTTTCTCCTTGGTATCTGAAGATGATAGCAGTGGTCTCTTATTTAAGAGTTGCTCTGGTTTATGAGTCCACAGAGGAAGGTGAAAAAACAGCACAAACAACGAATGTGGAAAGAAGAGCTGAGGATTCATCAGCAATCAGAGCATTCCCGAAGCAGCCTCATTTCTCATTCTCTGATGAAGCTTCCTATGTATGCTGCATGCTGGAGTCACCCCATTCCTTCACTCTTCTGAAAGACTTTCCATATCAAAATAATAAATAAGCTTTCACCTCTGACACCCTCATAAATTCACTGGCTTCTCTCTATTGACACTTTTCATGTTTTAAGGAGTAGAAGTCAATAAACTATATAACATTGTTAAGACTGCGTTTGTCTTTCCCTCTGGTCAGCCAACATTTTGGCACGTCTCATTCCCTTCTGTCTGGAGAGAGTCACCAACTCATTGTAGTCAACTCTGTTATCCATGTGGCATTTTTCATGCCCTTTATTCTTCTTTTCTGTAGATACATGTTGATGCCTGCAGGTCAGAGCAGGGCTATGCACCCAGCTCTATGCGAGGCAAATGAAGGATCCCTCTATGTTGGAGCGAGGTATGCCAAAAGACTCAATGTGCGCTTAGAGCTTGGCTTAGTGGAAGGTTTATTCTGCCTAGCTGTTTTGGAAGGCTTTATAGAGAAGCAAATATCTATGCCAACACTTAAAAATGCCTAATGATGTGTGATATTGACTCAACGTACACATTGTTTGTTAACTACAGTTTCTGAATTGTTCTCATGTCAAGCTGTTCTTTTCTGAATAGATGAGAAGCAGATACTATTTAGCAAATGATTGTATCCTTGGTGTGTGTGCACACCAAGGTGTGTGCAGTGCTTTACATAGCTGACTCAGAAGAAGACAGTCTAAACCAGTTGCAGCTCTACCCGCCAGCCCTGGGCACGACTTTGGGGGAAGTGCAAAGACCTTCAAGTTCAGCTCTTTGTCAATAGGGTGGGATGGACACCAGTAAATACCTAACAGTACTGTGAAAGGATGTGAAATAAGCCATGGAAAGAACCATTTGTTGTAGCTACTGGAAATTACCAAGTGCTTCTCTGGAAGCTGTTTTTGTTAGCATCAGAACTGCCTTGAGGAATTTGTTAAAGTTCCCAGCTTTCTGGTCCTCAGAGACCCACTCAATCTGCTCTTCTAGATAATTCTCAGCATCTGTGTGTCTAGCAAGCATTCTACTTACTCTTGCCAAAGTAGCCTGGCATCACATCTTTACCCCGACTCATCAGCTGCAGGACATGAAAGTCATACCAAAGGAAGTTGCCCTTGCCAGGCCTCTTCAGTGCCTTCCCCTCCATTACGTTGATGTTTGCTTGCTTTCCCTGGCTCTTGGCATTCTAACTTTGAAAAAGAGTTATTATTCTTTCATGATTTGGGAAAACCACAAGGGTGTTCCATCCCAAGCACACAGCACATGGTTAGTGGACAATAGGACATGGCTGCTGTTCTCTCAAGCATGTACTGGCCACTGTGTTAGGTGCTGAGGATACAGAGAAAATACATGCTTTCAAGTTTGCAGCAGGAGCCCAGAAAATGACTAGTGCTTTGGTCTGAAATAACACCCAGTGGTTGGAAAAGGCCTTTAAGTTTAAAGTACTTTCATGTGGTAAAAGAATTGTCCTTTAACATTCCCCTCAAATGGCACTCCTAAGTGACAAGTCTGTCACATGTCACAGCAAATGAAAGCATGCTTTCTTGTTATTGATTCTTTCAGAGCAGTCCCTCCAGATCCCTGCAGCGTAAGTCTCAACCTTGGATGAAGTGTCTGTCTTGAAATATCCAAAGGCAATGTCATATTTACTCCTGACTCTAATTTCCAAGTCAGCATGATCTGATTCTCACTTACCAGGACTTATAGCTTCTCTGCGCCCTTTTCTGCTGCCATGGGCAGCAGGATTGCCTTCCGCCTTGGGGAAGTTTTTACAAAGGCTTTGTGGCATCGATGACTCAGAAAAAGCATGTGTGCACCCCCTCTTCAAAGGCCTGTGTAGGAACAAATTGTCTGGTGATGTCAAAGTGGATAGATTTGGTAATTGTGGGAGAATATGGAAAGAATGTGTGTGAAAAAAAAATCAGTACTTCTTAGCATCTCTTAGAATATCCTCAGCCTTCATTTACGCCTCCAATTTCTGTTTAAAAGTCGTTTCTTTGGAATGTTGAAATATTCCTAGCACATAAAGCCTGTCTGCTTCACTGTGTCTGTAAGAAATGAAGACTCCCAGGGACGGTGTGAGAGGACAATGCCGTTAAATCCAGGAGCTAATGAGACGGCCGAGGCAGACGTTTGATAAGCTTTGTCATCTTTTTGTCTGGAGATCATAGACTTCGCATTTTAATTTACTACACATAATGCTTTCTTAATGAGTTCCAGTGGATGGCCATTGAAACATGCCAGAGCAGATGCCCACGTGATTACAGGAGGGGGAAAGCATTTATTTGATTTACGAGATACGCAGTTAGGGTAACTAATATCTGCAGCTAGGGTACAATAACAGCATGAAAAAAAATCATCAGTATTACTGTAGGTTTGGAGAAAGGTGCTAAATCAATTTATTTTTTTTCCTGTACGTGTGAAAACTACTAAATTTAAGCTAATGGAATTGCATGTTGGATGGTGAATGACTTGTTAGACTGTGGTTCACTTGTGCCAGAAAGTTCATATTAAGCCAATGCAATTATCAGAATTATTTTTTAAGTGAAAATTGAATTGAGGCTTCCTAGTAATGATTTTGGCTATGTTATAAAACACTGCCCTCAAAAATAAGTGAGGTTTAGAACGATGATTGAAGACAATCCCAATGAGTAAACCATGGAGAAAGCCACAGATGTAATATGATAGTCATAAGAGCAGGCCAGAAAATCTCTCAGATGCACTATGCCATGATATCTCTAAACCTTGCATATGGTCTCCACCTTTCTTCTGGAGAAAACAAGGGATAATACTTCTCCAAAATATTATGAAAGGAACTAGGGAGATGGTTCAGTTGATAAGGTGTCTGTCCTCAATCACATCTGCATTTGCTCATTAGTTGGACTCTTGGATGTCACCAGTTCCTGAATCCTGTGGCTGTTTGCTCTGCTCTGTGCATAGCCTACAGTAACATAGCCAATGATGGCATTGGTTAGGGCTATGTGTGTCCTCCTTCTTAGCATAAGGCTGATGTGCCATCATTTCCTAAGCCCTGGGACTCTGGCATTGCCCTTCTATGTTAACGAAAGTCTTAACATGGGTGCATCATTCTGTATCTAAGCTATATGCATCAGACAGATGTCAGAATCCAGAACTCTAGAAATGCCACAGGGAGTGAGCATGTCACACAGGAAGCACATACACCAAATATGTGGTACCTCAGCAGGGTCCAGGCAGCACCTCCTGATCAGGGGTATTTCAGGGGCAACGGTCCACAGAATGAACCTCAGAGCCTGAGTGTGGTGGCCTCACAGAAGGCCAGTTGGACCTCTCATTCAGCTTTTCCTGGTATGGGCAGTGGGCTCTCACAGCTTGGGGGATTTTGATTTTCTAACTGTGGAGAGAGCAGGAATGTTAGTCTGCTACTAACCAGTCACTACTTTAAACAATTCACTGTCATGTGTGTTGTAGAAATTCAGTGTTCCATTCTCTAGGCAAAAGTCCACTTTTGTATCATAAAATAGATTAGATCAGAACACAGTTGACCTGGCCTAGTGTCTACAGCTGGGATGGTGTCCATAACTCCTCCTTCTGTCTATGAGATGAGGCAGCTACACAAGCAAGTGACTGTGGAATATCTGGAGACTTTGCAGCAGGCTCTATAAATCATATTTACCGTGACAATTTATTTTTTCCTTTTAGGCCACAAACAACTAATATGTCTTTTCATCTCAAAATCATGTTCAAATGCATTCTGAATTTTGGAACCAAATACTAACTTCACCACATGGTCTTGTCGTCTCGCAGGGTTGTAACTTCATGAACCATCAGGTTGATCAAGGTCATCTTGTACGTTATAAGACAGTTAAGAGCGAACAGGCAGGCATGTGGGGTCCTGATGGTTACATCTGAAAATCCAAAATTGTTCAGGAACTCATAAATTAGCCCCGTTTAATGTTTATGAAGATAATTAGGGAAAGATTGCTTCAAAGTAATAACTGTTAGAAAAAACGAGACCTTTTAAAAACCCTGATTTATAAAGCATTCATTTGCCTTCAAGAATTTTGGGGGCTGATTTATAAGCTCATTCACCATCTGTCTCTTTTTGGCCAAACAAAGGGGAAAATTGTTAGATTCTATTTCAGGAGCTAAATTAAAATATTAATGGTACATTTTGCGTGAGCAAGAAGTAGAGGGAGCTAGTATTTGCCGTTGACCATGGGCCCCTTTTCTGTAAGGTTCAAAATCTATGGAAGTGGTATTTTAGAAAGAAATAAAATTATGTATAGAAAAAGTAAAACTTGAAAAATGTTGCCCATGGACCTGTGTGTGTTGGGAGGAGTACATGTCAGGGAGGGGTGGGTGTGGGGGGGAGGGCTGGGTATGGGGGAAGGCTAGTGGGGGAGGGGTGGGTGTAGTAGAGGGGTTGGTGTGGGGGAGGGCTGGGTTGGGGGAGGGGCTTGTGGGGGAGGGGTGGGTATAGTGGAGGGCTGGGTGTGGGGAGGGCTGGGTGTGGGGGAGGGGCTAGTGGGGGAGGTATGTTTGTATTGGAGGGGTGGGTGTGGGGGAGGGCCTAATGGGGGAGGGGTGGGTTGGGGGAGGGGTGTTTGTAGTGGAGGGGGAGGTGTGGTGGAGGGGTGGGTGTGAGGAGGGTCAGGAGGAGATGCATGAGGAGGCCAGAGTTTTTATTTTGGATATTGTTTATAAGGAGCCATCCACCTTGTGGTTTTTGTTATTGTTTGTTTATTTGTTTGTTGTTGACTTGCTGGTTCCTGGGGCTCAACAAGCAGATGGGCTGACACTGTCTTGTCTTTCCCAACACTGAGATTACAAGCACACCTCTACACTGGGCTTTTTATGTGGGGCTTTATGCTGGGGCTTGAACTCAGGCCCTCAGGCTTGCACAGCAAGCCTCTACCTGCTGAGCTTCCCTCACCTGTCACCAGGCCTTTCAGAAAGCTTTAGAGGTTTGGTTTGGTTTCTGTTGCAGCTGTTATGTATCTGGAAACTGTTGTACAGTGATCAAATTTCAGATTTGGAAGCAATCACTATAGTTCCACCGTTATTTTCTACTTTTTTTGTTTTGTTTTTGTTTTTTTGAGACAGGGTTTCTCTGTGTATCTTTAGCTGTCCTGGAACTCACTCTGTAGATCAGGCTGGACTTGAACTCACGGAGGTCTGCCTGCCTCTGCCTCCTGAGTGCTAGGATCAAAGGTGTATGCCACCACTCCTGGCTTGTTTTCTACTATTTGAGTGGGACTGGCAGGCCACTTCAACTGTTTGCTTTCCTTATCTCTAAAGACCCAATAGTCATCAAACCCGATACCTGCTATTATCCCCATCCTGTGATAAATAATTTGAATCTACAAAATGATTTAGTAACTGTCCCAAAGCTGAGTTTAACTCTGTCTGCTTCTAGAGGCAGTCTTTCCTTTTGTTCTATACTGTTCTATACTTTTAAGTCTGCCAAAATTTTTGGTTAATTATAAGCATGCATTCCACAGATGGAAGACAATTATTCTAGTGTTGAAGACCACCACATGTGAGGTCATGGTGTTTTTGTGAGTCACTTCTCTCATTTAAGTTGAGTTGATATCCTCAGTCACATGAATTGTATGTGCTCTTCTGTAACCCTCAGAATCCAGTTCTAACTATGATTTCATTTAGCTAGAGTCTGAATCACCTTAAACTGTCCTGAAATGTGAGCCTGGGCCTAGAAGCCACATGCCCACTCCACGACGTGGGTACAAATTACCTTTTCCCAACACTTGTCTATTTGTCTTAATTGTCTCATCCATCTTATTTAGAATGTGAGCCTTTGGGGACTGTGGAGTTCTGCTGTATATGGAGCCCACAGGACTCCATGGTTATCATTTTCCATTAGGGGAGACAGGGCTGATCCAACATGATCATTTCCTGAGTGTTGGGCTGACATGTCTGGACTCAGACACAGAAGTCCTGCACATGTGTGCACATGAGTCTTATTTAATTTTCACCATAACTTGTGGTTGGGAGTTATCCACATTCTGTCTCTTAGATTATTTTTCTATTATTCTGTTATTATTCTCCCATATTCCAATTTTGAGTCTTCATGATATATTTACATGGAAAAATTTTTTAAAGGAGTCATGTCCTTCACAGAAATTTCAGAAAAGAAAATAACTAAGATTCAGGGAAAGGTAGAGTGAGTGCTAATAAATTATTAATATCACTATATAGAAGGAAATCTAACAAATTCAACAAAATATCTTAATAGAAAAATAGCCAAATGTCTTGCCTAAACATTTTATACAGGAGAAAATGGAAATACTCACTAACCATGCGAGAACTCACCCAAGAAACATTACATATACAGCAAATTAGAAGAGTACTTGGTTCTAAACAATCTGTTTTAAGGCTGTGAGAAACAGAAACTCAGGTTATTATGGAGAGGCAGCAGGAGTCTTCAGGAGCTTTGGAGAAAGACTTGAAGATACTCAGAAAAGCACAGGTGAAATATACTTACGCAAATCATTCCCTAATAAAACACCCCCTCATGTGCACAGATGATTATTATAATATTGCTTCTAATAGAAGGAAACTGGAAAGAAGCCAGGCATCAGGCTTGATCCCTAATACTTCAAAACAAAGGCTGAGCTACTAACATGTTCTTGTTGCCTGCATCCATGTCAGTGTAGACACAGCATAACTGCCATGGCCCCCAGCCTGCCCACCACCAGTTAGCCCTTTCCTTTCCAACTCACTAATGTGCTTGGACTGAATCCTTCCAGAGATGCTGAGAGATGCACAGCCCTTCCACTCGGCGTTAGAGGACGTTCATGATCAAGCAGTGGCCCATCTACCACACACTACTGAGTGGTTTGTGGTTCTTAAAAGAGCTGCTGGCTTTTCCAAATGTGTCTGCTTTACCATTCCACTTATCCTTTAAGACTTAAACATAAATGCTGCAAGGGGGCGGGGGGATCTTTCCAGAGCTTCTGCAGCTCAAATGTACTTGCGTTTCTGCGTGGTATCACTGTCTGCACATGTGCACATGGTGGCCCTTCGTATGTGTGTCAATCTCTCTAATTAGGCTTATAAGCTTCTTACAGTCAGGGACTGCATTCTTCGTGTTTGTATACTTAATTGGCATAGTACTTACTGCAGAGAAGGCACTCAGTCAATGTTTGTTAATTTAATTGGAATTAGCAATGCTCTTAGTTGTGTGTATATTGTATGTGGGGGGGTGGAGGAGAGAGTAGGGAGGCAAGGAGGGAGGGGGAGTCACCAAATCAGCTAACTACATTCATATTTTTAAATCATTTGTCTTTGACATTTCATTTTTCCTTGATAATATTTTTAGTAGACAATGATGATTCTGAAGTTTTACCCAGGTTTTCATAGTATTTGGAGAGCCACCTGATTTAGCTTTGCCAACAAATTTAGTAAGCAGAGCTTTGCTTCCTTTATTTTAGGTATCAACATAGAGAGAAGTGGGTTGAACTTTAGAACCTATTCCTAAGAAAAAACACTTCCAATCACTCCAATTGTTTCATTTGGATTTTCATTTAAGTTAAATACTCACCCTGAACATGAGGGTCTCACAGGTCATGGGTTTTGTATCTCTTCTTCGGATGAAAGTACTTTGGCCAATAATCTATTCTATGGAGAACATACTCTGTGAATATAGGGACTGAAAGGAAATTCAGAATGAACCTTTTCACATAGATAAGGAAATGTTCATTCTTACGGGTGCAAGACAGCTCAGCAAATTCAAGACGCTTGCTGTCAGCCTGAGGACCTGAGTTCAGTCCCTGGGATTCACATGGTTGAAGACAAGAACTGATTACTGTAAGTTGCCTTCTGAACTCACAAGCACACCATGACACACACACACACACACACACACACACACACACACACACACAC
>CABHPQ010171101.1:31703-48780 GCA_902168405.1 Peromyscus aztecus
GGGAGTGGGGGGCAGATATATAATTCCTATAATTATAGACCAGAGTGAGGTCTAGACTTCATGGCCTCATGTGTTGGGAGACAGAGTAATGATCTCCACAAGCATCTTTGGGATTTGGGGGTCTGATGTCAGCCTAGGTTTTGTCAGGATGCTTCTGATGCTAGATTGCTTGTGTGTGTGTGTGTGTGTGTGTGTGTGTGTGTGTGTGTGTGTCCAATTCTCAATTTCCTGGAGCCCCATTCAAAAGTCTCTTGGTTTTTCTGGTAGTCCCTTTGTCAAGCACACCGTGGTTGTACATAGTGGAGCTCTGTAAAAAAGCTGTACAGGCTTCCCACCATTACACCCAAAATAATTCTGGGCCTATACATCAGTAGAATAGGCATGGATTCTACTTGTGTTGATTAGAACTCCTGTACTGAATGTGGCCATGCAAAAGTAAGTGGCTAACTATCATCTTAGCTCTTAAAATACTTAGAGCATAGGGTGGCAGGACTGTAGACTCTGAACAAGTGAACACAGGGCAATGAGCATCCCTGTGAATGAGACTCCAAAAGGCTGTAACAGCGGTTATACTGGAAACCAGGTCCCAAGGAAGGACACCGTCTGTGAATCTGAAGTCAACACTGACAGCAAAGCTTGGGTAGGAGCTAAGAATAAGGGTGCAGTGCTTCTCTGGGCATAAGAGCTGCTCCTGGGAAAGGTTGGTCCCAGCTGACTCCCAGGCTACGGAGAAGGAGCGTGAAGAAGCCAGCCGAGAGAAGACACTGGAGAGAACTCACAATGTGCTTGGCTGTCTCTCTAGCCTCTTGTTCTCATAGATGGATTCCATTCATGTTTTTCTCAATTTGGAAAAACTCTAGCTACAATGTTATCATGTCAACTTGTACCTGGAGGGCCTTGAGGGAATAATACCTTCTCCTGCAGCTGACTGATCCCATATAATTCTCCCTGTTACCATATCCCCTGGACAGGAGTAAGCAGCTGTTTTGGGCTTTATCATCACCAATTTACTGAAGCTGTTTTCTCTGTCTCTTCACAGTCATTCTGACTCAAACCTTGGATGTGGGAACTGTGTCTCTGTCTAGTTTCTGGGGGTACTGCTCCTCAGTTCTCCTGTCTGCCTGGAGAGTCTGGGACTGGCATGGCCTTACCCCAATGCTGTTCTTAGCAGCTTCTTCCAAGACATGGCTCATCTCTCAGCAGAGAACTCCATGTACCAGTCATTGTCTGTTGGCCATTTTTTTCAGGCTGCTTTTTGTTGGTGTCTTTGAGTCACTAGAAAACAAGTGAAGATGTATCCTGAACTACTTTTCCTTGTGGGAGCCCAGTGTCAGAAGTAGGAACAACAGTTCAGAAGGAGCCTAAATATTCATGACAAAAGTCAGCAAGATGCTGCCTTCAGAGACGAAGCCTGGGGCTCCCAGTTTTGATCACTGGCAAATGTGGTTTGCATTATTTCTTGAGCTCCTTCTTGACCAGAGGAAGACAAAACAGAAATGCAATCAAAGAGTCCTTCAGGAGAGTAACAAATAGATGTGTTCTCCTGTGCTCCTAGAGAAAGCATGGACCACCAGTGCCTCCTTGTTTCTGAATGGCCACATGGAACCTTCTATGTGAAATCTAAAGCTATGGGATAGAATATGAAGGGAAAATGGGAATTTATTCTTAGGGAGTCACTTCCATACAAACCTCCATAAAAAGTCTTTATGGAGAGAGGAGGTCATAAAATCAAGTGAAAAAGGAAGAAATTAAACACCAAAGGTTAATGTGGAGCAAAGGAAGATGGTTAAGTGATTTATGAGACAATTGAAGTGTCAGGAAAACTCCTTTCAAGGTCCATGTGTCTGGAGGTAGCTGCCTGGCCAACAGAGTGACAAACAGACAGACAGACAGAGGCAGAGAGGGACAGAGAGACAGAGAGACAGAGAGAGAGAGACAGAAACAGAGAAAGACAGAGATGGGGGAGAGACAGAGACACAGAGAAAGAGGGAGGGGTATGTGCAAGCTTGTGTGTATGATGGGGGAGCAGAAGGGTGAACAGATGGGAGAGGACTCCAGGAATGAGTAGACATACAGAATACTGGTAACTACACAATACTGAGCAAATCTTTTGGATGACACTGACCAGTAAAGCAAATGTTCATTTAAGGTTGTTGTACCTATTTTCTGTTGGGACCACTTGAAATCAACCGTCCAGACAGAAATGCTAGACGCGTATTAATATCTACAATTTATGCAACATTTTCAAAACCATTTTTATGGTATATCTAAGTACATTTCTGTGATAAGAAAAATCAGAGCCAATCAACTTTGCTTCTGTATTTCATAGACTACTCTCTCTTACTATGGAGGCAAAAAGGTTGGGATTTCATGGACTTAGCAACAGAGTAGCTCCCATACTGCCTGCTCCACACATAATAAGAAGGGCAAGCTGGAAGGCTGAGAGGCACTGCAGAAGGGTAGCTGAGGGCAGCAGCCACTTAAATACACTGTCCCTGTCAGATCACAGCAGGTGGTTTGTGCAGAACTGTTACAGTTCCAGTGTGAAATGTCCCCAGGCCATGTGTGCCTAGCTGGTAGAACTATTCTTGGAGATTGTAGACCATTTGGGAGGTGGAGCCTAGCTTCAGGAAGTGGGTTGCTGGCAGCTGAGCCTTTAGTTATATAGCATGGCCTCACTCCTTTCCCTCTCTGCTTCTTCGTTAGTGAAGAGATGAGCCAGTAGCCTCTTGTTTCTGTCCCCACAGATGAGTTGGCCCCACCACCATGCATTTCCTGCCACGCTGAACTTCTACCCACACAAACCCTGAGCCAAAGTAAACCTTTCTTCCCTCGAGTTTGTTCACAGTGAGGAATAAAATGACTAAGATGTATATTTACTGATCTGTGAGCATGAAATGTCAGCCCTTCTTCTCATGAAGCTCACAAACATTATGAACTAGTATGGGGTAGGAAGACCAACATGGATGGAGACAAGAAACCCATGGTCACTAAACCCATGCCAAGGAACCAGAGTACTGTTGTATCAGATATACCAGTTGAAAACAAAATATAAAACTAAGTTCCATCTCAAGCATGGTAGCTGTTGCCAGCCTCAAGTCTTCCCTGTAACATTCTCCTCTGTTTGTTTATTTCTTCTGCTCCCATGACCAGCATCGGGGCTCCTGTCTTGTGCAGAAGGCCAGGAGCCAGAGCTGGTAATACACCATATAAATGAGATTCTCTCATTGTGTTGAGACTTTCTCCATGTGCTATCGTTTAGATTCCGAACACCTGGTGGAAAGTTCATTAATGAACTTTATTAGTAAATCCAGAGAGACCATAATTGGTCTTTCATTTGTTATTTTTAATTGAGGCCGTCTGACAGCTTTATTTAAAACACCTTCCCACAGAAGAGAATGGGGATTTCTATGGTAACAGGAGGCCGTTCGCTCTGGATAACAGATGACAATGAAGATGCCTCTATTTTGGGGGCTTCTGGTGTGATATGTATTTTTGTCCATTGCCTCATGCTGTGTGTAGGTGGCAAACACAGCAATCTAAAAATACAAGCTGCCAGACTCTTAGTTTAGTGATTGAATAAATAGGTCCAAAGCGGTATATATACACACACACAATCTAAATTCTCCAAGCTCAACGTGTCTGTCCTCTTTTCTGGATAAATCTGTTCCTGTTCTTCATAGGGACTTGTTCACGTAGATGCATCTTTACTTTAAACGCTCTGTTGAGTTTTCCTCCTGACCTTATTCTCACTAGAATCAACTGCTCACCTACTCCTATCTGCAGCTCTCCTAGTACTTACTGTTTGCTAGTCTGTTTATTTACTCTATTGTCTGTACTCAAGCTTGGGTGTGAGCTTATTAAAGGTGGAAGCTGTGGTATGCAGTGCTATAGCTCTTACATTTAGCACAGCTGTGACTTGATCCCAGAGCAGATGTTGAGTCAGCATGAAGGTTGAGTTCATTCATGGTTCACTGTATTCTGTGTCTGTGTTGGAACACAGGGGTAGTTATATAGCTCTGGTCTATGCAAGTCAAAACCACTCTTGACCTGGAGTCACTGGAGAGTGTGCTGCAAGAGGTCTGTTAAAGAGTAGCATGGCCTGGGTCAGTGAGAGGACTCGGCTCATTAGAAGTCAATACTACTGTCCTGGCTAATGTTTTTAGTACAGAAACCAGAAGACCTCCATACTTTTGAGTAAGCTAGGAAGGTACAAAGCTTCATGAAATGCTCTTGGGGAAAATTACAGCACAGAGACGTTATTTAAGGAAGCTAGCCATAAGTTAAATACTGGCTTTCTCAAGTCACATGAATATTTCCAAACTTAATAAAGCAGTTTTTTGTTCTTGAAAACTTGGGGTTCAGTTTTCAAGATATTTTTTTAAAGAGTGGAGGATCTACAACTGATAAAAATTCCACTGCTTTGCCCTCTCTCTAGTCAGACTTGCTTATAACAGGTATTTCTACAGATCAGGGCATAATTTTCCCTGGTCCTAGCAGATAGTAGTCATTTAAATTCATTCCATTTTGCTTATTTCTCTTATTAAAAATGTCTTCTCAGGACTTCACATTCTATGGGTTTCAAGTCTGTATAGTCATTGGTATCTCTTTCTTTCATTAGTTTTTCCATCCTTGTCCTTCAGTTCTATTGGCCTAGTGACTAACTACTATTTCTTAACCTAATGGCTCAACTCAGGAAGTAGCAAGTAGATTGGAAAGGTGGCTTTTTGAGTTGGGCCATGAGGATGACTTGCCTGAGCCTCGGTTGTTTCTGATGAGAAATAATCTACCTTAGCCTCATAGTCATGAAAATGTTAAGACTGTGAAATGAAGAACATTGAGAAAACAACAATGTCCATGATTTTAATAAAGAGAATTTGCTCAAATATGCCATCTATGATCAGGAAATGGTGAGTTGACATAGTTGTAAATAGTTATTTGAAAATCAACTTTTTTATGTGTCTACCTCAGTGAAACATGAACATATATCATATAACATATAACAATGCTATACACTTCAGCCCTCCACCTCTTCTGTCACCTTGGTTTGTTAGTTTGACTCTACTCAAAGTTTTGTTCTTGTTTTTAATCCCCCCGAACATATAAACTATTTCCTTTACTTTTTTTTATTTCCTTTACTTTTTATTGCCTTATTATTACTATTATTAATAGTAACATTATTATTTTGTAATAAATTGAACCCAAAGCTTCAGGCATCCTAGGGAAGCACTGTCTCACTGAATTCCACTCTTAGACCAACACAAATTTCTTAAAGGAAGGAAGTAAACATTCTACTTCTATTCATGTGCAATCCCAGGAACAGTTACAGTCACAGATAGTAGGTGGTTTTCCACCTCCAAGATAAAGTTTCAGTGGCCCAGCCTCAAAAACTCAGTGTGCCTGCTTACTGGATTGACAATTAAAACCTCATCGTTAAGATATTTTTCACTCATTTATTTTCAATGAGAAGAAAAGGTTTTATTTCCTCTTTGGTAAAAAATACTTTCAAACATATGAGAAGATCTTTTTTCTCTTGTATTATTTGATTTTGCTCTTGTTTATTTTCATGCTGTTCTCAATCAGATAAGCAGAGAAGTAAATATAAAGGGGACGAGAACTAGAAACACAAGGGTGGGAGCATGGGGGCAGGATGGATTCCAATCCCTATGACTGCAGGCTACTGGTCTACCTCAGGCAAACCACTATAGGCTTCTGGTTATCTTTTCCTTCCTTCCTTCCCTCCTTCCTTCCTTCCTTCCTTCCTTCCTTCCTTCCTTCCTTCCTTCCTTCCTTCTTTCCTTCCCCCCTCTCTTTCTTTCTTTCTTTCTTTCTTTCTTTCTTTCTTTCTTTCTTTCTTTCTTTCTTTCTTTCTTTCTTTCTTTCTTTCTTTCTTTCTTTCTTTCTTTCTTTCTTTCCAGCAATCTCACTCTGTATCCAACTGTCTTAGAACTCAAGTTGTCATCCAGGCTGACCTTGAACTCATAACTATTCTCCTGCCTTATCCTTTCTAGTTATGGGATTAGAGATACTAGCCACTATCCCTAGCTTGTTTCTCCAGTTTTAATGATTGGGAAACATGACTTCCCTAATCTCTTCTACCAAAAAGATTTTTCAGTTTGTAGAGTGTTCTCTAAAAAATTTGGGAAATTATCATGGAAACCTTGCTTCTCAGTTGAGTGATCTGGTCTCTCTCACTCTATTGACCATGCCAAATTCCTTTTCATTGTAAGAGAATGATCATCCACAAATGTTGAAAATGTCCCTGCTATGGTGGAGGTGATTGACATGGCTAATGGACAAAGCCAGCTTGGGCATGTGCATCAGACAGCCTGAGCTCCCTGAACCCCAGTCCAAAGGAAATGTCCATTTTATCGGACAAGCAGCAACTCAGTTGTAAGGTGGGGAGAAGGGGAAGCATGCAGAGTCTAGGGAGGAGAATTCTCTTCACAATTAATAGATGAGGCGAAAGTCCTAAAAGCTGCTGTTAGGTCAGGTCCTAACCTGTTACTGTAGTTTGCCATACTTTATTCACGTACTTTATCTGTAGTATCTGTGTTTTGCTTATAATTTATACAGGCATTGAGAGATTTTTATCCAATAAACTATCACAATTGGACTTACAGTGTTGCTAAGAGAAGTAGTTTGAGGTACTGTGAAAGCATTTAAAGAGGATCTTTTGTCTTCTATGGCTTTTGCTTGAAGGACTGGGGAGGCTGTTGATTGAGAGAAGTCTGGTGTGCCTGGAGCTCAGGGAGAATGAGTAAGATGGATACTCTAAGAACTCTCAAAGGACTTGAGATGTTGTCCACATGTGGTAGCAATTTATTTCCCCAGTCTACTTCCCAAGATAAATAGGAAAGGCAAGTAGCTCTCACCTTCTACAGTTTATAAATGATTAAAATATGACAGAGGTGTGCAATGACTTGCCCACGGCCATGGCCCAAATACAGCAAATTCCAAAGTTGTAGAATGTTCTGCTTTCAGCACACTCATTCATCTACTGGTTTTGGAAACATTTATAAATATTTACTATGCAATTGTGCTGTACCATTTAATTAATTCTTAATGTTTTCAATATGTCCCCTTATCAAAGGGACTTGATAAAATCCCTAGTTATTCCTGAATAGCAGGTTCTGAATCATAACCAGTCTGTAAAATTGTTTATACAAACCAATCAGATCATCTTGTGATAACCAGGACCACTGGGTTTTGATAACACCTGTCTCCCTTGACATTCCATTCCCAAGTGTACAAATTAGGCTCTGGGAAGCATGTGATAACCTTTTCTCTTGGACTATGAGGACACATGACTAACACACAGCTCCTGGTCTCATCTGATCACTGTGTCATACTGTGATAAAAACATGCTGGAGCTTTGAGCCTCACAGAGCATTTTGGAGTCAGCTTAGCAAACTTGAGCCAGACTTTTCCCTGGTGCTAAGGAAAACACTCATTTCCAAAGGTTCTTGATACTAGAACCACACTGTTGCTGTTTATTGTTGTTCTGTTTTGGATTTTGGGGTACACCGTAGGAGGTGAAAGGCAAGAGGAACATCTGATGCTGTGTTCCCTGCTCTAGTGAATTTTCATAAAATATGTCTCCTAGTTCCCCCTTGCTTCTGTTATTACTAGGAAATAGTCCCAAACTGGCCCACTGTCCATGGTTTTCCTGAGAAATCAAAGAGATATCATGGTCTACAGAATGGAAGTGAGACAGGTATTATTGTGGCTTTGCATGAACTTAAATGTTTAGTTAGAAGCATACAAGGTTTCCAGGTGTCTGACTTTAAAGAAAAATATTTCCATGTGTTAATATGTAGACAAAACGTATGTAAGTCAATCATAGGTTGACATTATGATTTATTTCACTTATGAGCAAGTTAGAGGAGATACTGATAGAAATGCCTGGTGAACATCTGTCCTGTGGATGAAGGAAGCTTTGCCTGAGGGAAGTTACTGTATATCTATGCCAACCCTGTACATCCATTCATGCAATGGAAAGCTACTGTGACAAAGTTGGAGGATTTGTCCTTCAAAATTATGATTAAGATCTTATCTCCTGTATAATATACTTAACTATTGTCTAGAAGGAAGATTTAGTCAATATAATCTCTCCTTCCTTGCTTTATTAGTTGAGTTGATTTCTTGTATGGGTATGTACCACAAGGAAAATGCTAAATAATCCTAGGCCATCACACCAGACTCCAATATATATTCAATAAATACCCCTGGACAACACTGAGAGTTAACAATGTTAATTTGGGATATTCAATTTGTGCAGAATATGTGCCTCTTCATATTATGCATTGAGTTTCTAGTAACAGTTATAATTCTTCATAATGATTCAGATCCCAAATTGTTGAGAAAATCACACACACACACACACACACACACACACACACACACTTCAGTGCATATTGGTGAACATCTGTGTTCATTTTTCATAATTTCCAATTTTCCATTCAGAATACTTATGGAAATAAAAACTTAGAGTGACTATTCTAGAATTAAGAATTGCTACATTCCCTAGTAATTTTGGAGTCTTCCTAAGTGTCAGATCTGCTGCTATTTATATTATCTAATCATTATATCAACCTGACTGTGTGGGTTCCTTATTTCTCCAGTTTGTAGATGAATAAAGTTAAGTTGTGGAGAGATTAAATAGCTCCCCAGAATCCAGACTTAGGTCCCGATCTTTCTGACCCTGTATGTACCTCTAACATTGTGATCCCCACCTCTACACCCATAGCAGGATTGGAATCATCCCTCCTCGGCACATGGCACTTGAGTCATTGTTCCTGATGCTCCCTGCAGCTCTGGTCCTGAAAACCTGATACAGAAACCTCCAGGACCTTTCCTCCTTTTCTCATCTCTGAAGTCAGGCTGAGTGTCTCACTGCTTGGATCCCTTGCTCCTTTAGACTCACTCTCATCTTCCACTCCCCATTGGCTGCCCATTGCTATTGCAGAAGCTGTAGTATCCCTAACTCTGAGAAAAGGACAGAGGAGACAGTTCTTTCTAGGCTTCCTTAGTTTACAATACCTTTGCTTTCAGCCCTCAGATAGCAGTTGTCCCATAGTTTCAGAAGGAATCCCAAAAGAGCAGCCATGATCTTTGTATTAGTTGATCCACTATTTCTGTGATGAAATGCCTGACTGAAAGTAACTTAATGGAGGAAGGGCTTCTCTTGTCCTGTAGTTGGAAAAATGACAGTCCATCATGGTGGGAAGTCATGGCAACAAGAACTTAAGGCTGCCTGCTCATATCCAGGAGACTCAGAAAGCAGAGAGAGATGGATGAAGACCTCTACTCTTGGTCCTTTCTCCTTTTTTATTCGGTCCAGGATTCCAGACCATGAAATGATGCCTCCCAGTTTCAGGGAGGATTTTCTACCTCAATTAAGCCTCTCTAGGAAAGTGCTCACAAACACACTCGGTGGTATATCTCATTGAAGCCCTGGGGATTTTTTAATCTAACCAAGTTAACGAAGTAATTAGCTACCACAATCATAAGTGGGGGGCGGGGGATGAGGTAACTGTATGTGCAATACAGGAAGGCATAGGCATTCTTTGGGGTTCTGAATCTTCCTGCTATAGTCCAACATTGGGAACAATTATGCAAATAAACTGGTCAAGCTAAATGAACGACAGTGTGCCTCATGTTTGCCAAGTCCTATGTCCTATGGAGGAGGAGCACACCTGTCAGAAGTTTCTGGAAGAGGCCAGGAAGAGCCGACCTCTCTGACATTCTTTCCCTACTTGCCCTGCCACATGCTTCTGTGTCACTTGTTTTCTTCTGAACAGAGCTGACCCTTCTTTTTGTAGCTCCCTGTCTATTAGACTTCAGGATCTGCAGGTGTCCTGAAAAATTTGTCTTTTATCTACATCGATGTTAACCTCTCACCTCCTCGCCTCCTTTCTTCCATCCAAGCTTGTTAAGCCCTTCTTTTGTATCAAACCTTGCCAAGCACATTGTACCTCTTGAGGTACTAGAGTGGGTATGGAGAATGAGTTCTAACAAAAGATCTAGAAAACATAGGTCTTTGTGTTGTGTTTACACAGAGAAGACACTCAATAAATGCCCACTTGCTTCATAAATGTCCTAGATCCCTGTAGATGAGATCCCAGTCTCTGTGCCACTAATGTCCCCGACTTGCAGACCTCAGGTTTTTGCTACCTGTTGCCATAGGGAACTTCCTAGAGGCTGCCTGATTTAGGGGATTCTTATTGATTTACACAAGGAGGGTCTGTGTTTCATGCCATTGTTATTAACGATAGAAGAATTAGCATGTGATGTAACAAGGTACCCAGGGGCTGAGTCCTCTTCATTTTTTCAGTAAGAACATCTGAATGGCTTTTCTTATCAATGTCATCCTTTGCTTTCCTATCCTGTCACACTGGCAAAGGGCTTTCAAGTCACCTTTATGTCTGTGTTGTGTAAGTTATAAACTCAGTCTTGTGCTGTTTCCCTCTTAGCAGAGTTCTGTTTTCTTTTGCCTTTACTATTATTTAATTTATTAATTTTCTGAGACAGAGTCTCACTGTCTAGCTCAGGATGATCTCAAAATTACCAGGGAACCCAAATTGGCCTCAGACACCTGCAATCCTCCTTCTTGTCTCAGCTGCTCAGTGCTAGGATTAAAGGTCTGAGCCACTATGCTTGGCTCATTGTTTTAGATTTTGTTTATTCTATTGGCCTAGAAGTCATATAATACAGTATCCAGGAAAGGGCAATTTGTGTGCCTAGTGAACAAGAAAAATTTCTGGGAGATACAGCATAAGATGCTGTCAAGGACACCCATCTTCCCTTCTAGGATAAAGAGAGACAGGTGCAGAATGGTATTCAAAAGGAGATAAATCTGAGAAAATAAAAATTACATTAGAACAATGGATATAGCTTTCATCAGGCCTCTGCCAAGAAGAGAAACAAATAATATGATCACATCAGTGTTGTCTTGTGTAAGTCACTGAGCTGCAGGGGAAAAAAAATCAAATCACTTCATCTAAACCCCAGCTTATTGTATGGAAGTTTTATTAGAAGGCTGGCTCACCCCTGCCTCTTCTCTGTAGGATAATAACTGTAAATTCCACCCTGTATGTTCACTTCTACATTGCATCTTCAGCTAATAAATACTGTTAATATTATTCTGAAATCAGACTCCCAGGTTGCTAGACTGTAATTGTACTGAGTTTGTGGTGAGCTGAATTTATTTGTTCATAAAGAAGTTAATTGGACAAGTATTTTTTTTGAGACATGTCTCTGAAAGTGTGTGTGCATGTGCGTGATGAATGCAGAAAGGAGACCATGAGAGGAGAGAGAGATCTTAAGGGCAGGGAGAGAGTAATGTGGTTCATAGAATATAAAAGTATAAATGAGGCCGTTTCACGGGAGAAAGGGGATCAGAACAAGGTTCAGGAGAGGACAATTGGAGAAGGACTGAATAAGGACAAAATACATATGAAAATGCCATAAGGAAACATTTCTTTATATGCTAACTTAGAAAGTTTATATAAAATAAGTGCCAAAGAGAAAAGATTTGCTTGTCTCTTCCATCCTGTTTGCTGATTAACACATTTTATGTGGAAGAGGTTATAGAGACTGAAGTATCTGTGTGGACTCAGAGAAGCAGACAGACATGGGCTACAAAATCATTCTCTGGAGATGGGAGAGGCCCTGACTGTAGCTCCGCTCACTGAAATCACTGTAGATGTATATTGACAGAATGGTTTATTTTAATCATCATAATGAGGATATCACATTGAATAGATTACACAGAAATAAAAGGGCCCAAAGAAGCCCATTCATGAACAGCTCATTCCTTGGCCACATATTATCTGAATGAAAACATTTGTCTCCTCTCTCTTCATTACATATGCAAACACACAATCACAGCTACAAATTTATATGTACCAAGTGCTCATGGGAATTCTCCATTATTTGCTAGCACTGGATCACAATCTGTGGGTCTTGACCTCTTTGGGGGGGGTCACATATATCAGATCTCCTGCATATCAGTTATTTACATTATGATTCCTAACAGTAGCCAAGTTACAGTTATGAAGTAGCAATGAAATAATTTTATGATTGGGGATCACTACAACGTGAGGAGCTGTATTAAAGGTTCTCAGCATTAGAAGGTTGAAAACCACTGTGCTAGGGCATCCCAGAGAGGTACGAACTGTTCTCAGTGTGAAGAATGAAAACACCAGCTTCTTTGCACCCTATGAATTGTACTGAATTAAATCCATGAGGATTTGACAACAGGACAACTGGTTGGCTTGCCGGCTAATTACAGGCTTGTCAATCTCTGTGTGGCCACACATAGATCAATACTGTTCGTGCGCAGGTACCTCTATGCCCATGCTGCGTGCAGGGAATTGAAGAAGGTAAAGCCACAAGCACAGATTTCATATGGTGTATTTGTACCTGAACAAAGGAGGCAGGAAAGATGTGGATAGTTTCACAACTGTCTCTGAGGACTCATATGTGAAACAGGCGAGAGGCTGCTGGCTTTTTTGCTAGACTCATCTTTGCTTTGCTTTAATTTGCTCTCCGAATAAAGCACTTCCGAACTGTCCTTTGGGGGGCTGTTACTACGGATTGGTTAGTTACTTTATTGACTGTGCATTAACAGTCTCCGAACCACGTGTTCTGCCTGTTGTCTTACTAAATTATACTTTGCAGCCCAGGCAGATGGTGGTGCCTATTTTAGCCAAATACTTTGTTGTGGTTTTTCTTCTCACAAGTCTGCTGTTTGCTGTGATCATGTCTGTCTGGTATCTTGGTAGTAAACAATAAGAGGTCAAAATGGAGAGTAGAGAAAAAGAATGTAGGATTTCATTCCATCTATCCGTTCATGCCTTGGCTTGTTCTAAAAGCATTTAGTAGATACTCTCTTTGTTCCAGATGCTGTAATCAAATTTCATTAAAAGTCCTAGATGTTTAGGGGCTGGAGAGATTGTACACTGCATAAAGTGCTTGCCATACAAAGAATAAGACCTGAGTCCAGATCCTTAGCGTTCACCTAAAGCTGGTCATGGTGACATATACTGTAATCCTAGCACTGAGAAGGTGGTGACAGGAAGATCTTTGGAGCTCATTGAACAGTCACCCTAGCTGAATAAGTGAGTTCAGGGTTCAATGAGAAACGCTGTCTTAAGAAATAAGGTAGAGTGATTGAGGTAGATACTCAATGTTGTTGCTTACACTCATGAGTGTTCAAACACATGCATAGACACACATACATCAAAACATTAGCTTATATGAACACATGCATATGTACACACATGTGCATGTACCATGTGTATATAATACATCCACAGGTACGCATACAAACATGGTCATGCACCACTTATAAACATATATACATGCACATATGTGTTACATGAAGATTCATACACACTTGAATATGCGTTTGCATACAGATTCACACACTTGAATATGCATATATATTACACATACATAAATGTGCACATGGACATGCATCTACATGTAATGTAGATGTATCTTACACAAGCACAGATATACCTCCAGTGTCTTTCCCTTCCCCCAATGAGCAAATTCACTTGCTTTCCACAAAGATGAACTCTGATCCCTATATTATGGGCATGGAGAACCATAGGAGAGTCTGAAGTTAATTTAATTATATTCCACCAATATCTTGCCTGTGCTTAACTCCCTGAGGAGCCTTGTAGCAGTCATTTTTTAAGTGAAGATCTCAAGTTTTGGGGAGCTCAGCCTTGACTGGAGAGGAGGAAAGTAGACACTTGAGCACAGGAGAGACAGAAGAGCAGATTTCAATTTCATCGTGTTTTCCATGATATAAATTTCAATTATATCATGTTTTCCAAAATAAATCTCCCTCCCAAGACAACAGGGTGCTCCTTGTTTCTAAGGGTATTTAATCTTGTATCTACAGCATCCTGTGGAAGACTGGAGACACTGCCTTCTGAATGAGTTCCCACCTGTATAACTCTCCACTCAGGAGCTTTATGTAATCCCTGTTCCAACGCCACAGTCAGAAGAAGCAAACTCCATAGTTGTTAAGAGCAACAGTGCACCTTTACTGAACACATACTTTGAGGCAGACATCTAGGTATTCCTGCACTGATGATCTTCTAATTCTCACAGCCTTCTAAGCAGTAGAGCCATGGGAATGCAGCTTTACACACAAGGTCTTGAGCTCAGTGAGGTTAAGTGGGTTACCCAAGGTCATGCAGGAAAAGACTTTGAACCACATCTTTATGCCTTCAAAGTCTATGTGTTAAATACAATGCTAGTGTGAACTTTTAAGAATCTCTTGAAATTTCAAGAATCCTTGGAAATGCCTGTCAAAACCATTGACTGAACTAGAGATTCTCATAGAAGAGGGCAGGTTACACACAGAGAACTGGGTCTGTCTGGCAAAAAGGCTGGTGCTCCCTAACCCCCGCCTTCTGATGTTCATGTCTTGGTAGAATACTCTCCTCTGATGTAAGTGATTGATGTTTTTCTTCTAACCACTAGAAAATGGCAAAGGTGACTCTCAAGATTGCAATATAACATTATATAAGACTGTCTTACTAGCAGGTTCATTCTAAAGGTGTGTGTGTGTGTGTGTGTGTGTGTGTGTGTGTGTGTGTGTGTGTGTGTCTTCAGATATGTGTGAGTATGCATGTACATGTTGTGCATTGTGTCTATATAGAGGCTAGAGATAGATGCTGGTGTCTTCCTTGTTACCTCATTTTTGTCTACTGAGGCACGATCTCTCACTGAACCTGGAACCTGCCAATTCAGCTTTTCTAGATGACCAGCTTGCCCAGAACATTCCCTTTCTTCATCTCCCAGACACTAGGATTGCAGATGGGCCACCATGCTTACCTGGCTTTTATATGGGGTTCTGAAGAGTCAAACTCTAGTCCTTATGCTTGTGTGGCAAAAACTTTAACCCTATTCTAGACTCTTGATGGGCTTGAAAAGGTAGGTACCATGTCAAGCATGCTCATATGACAAGGAGGCTGTGGACAGGCTCCAGGGACTGATAGTAACCTCTAGATGATGACCAGATGGAAGCGGACATTGACATTTCCACAACCACAAGAAGATTAATTCAGACAACATTCTGGATTGTGTTGGAAGCAGCTTCCCACCTACTTAAATCTCCAGATGAGAACACAGCCTGGCTGACATTGTGATTGCATCCCTTTGAGACTTTGAAGCAAAGACTCTCTAAGCCATGCCGGAGCTCCTGACCCAAGGGGTCTATGAAATACTAAACACTCTGTTTTCAGCTGCTAAATGTGTATCAATGTATCACATAGTAACTAATGCCTGCCCTGTGCCAGAGTTTCTGATTCAGTAGATATTATATACAAACCTTTATTTTTACAAGGTCCTCAGCAGTCATAGATGCTACTACTTGTCCAGGGACCACTCTTTAAGAACTGGCTTTAACTTAGACAACTGTATTTTTCCCTCTTTCTACATACCCACTCTTTGAAATCTCCATTTTCTATACAGAAGCCAAAGTGCTTTGAAAAGGAAGGTTTTTGGTTGTTTTCTAGATGATTTTCAGCCACTCTACACAGTTTTAAAATACACCTGTAGATCCTCACCCTAGGATGTGTTTCCACAGTTGCTGCTACTCATGCCCCATCTGCCAAACACCCTACTATGGGCCTCGCTTTGTCCCCCAGTTCCCCTCCTCTTCCCCCAGCCCTCCACTCTTCTTTGCCATGTTTTCCTTCCTCTATTTAGATGAAAGCGTCCTTGTTTTCAGCTTAGGTGTCACCTGCTCAGTGAATACTTCTCTCACCCAAGCTTGTTTTTGGAGACTGTTATACACGTGGTCTTTGTACTTAAAAGCCCATCTGCCTGAGTTTGGATCTCAGCTCCTCTGCTCCTTAACGATGGGCAGTGAACAAACACATTCATCTTTATGTGCATTTATGTCTCCTACCCTAAAGTGTGATTTCATTTAAGTAGGAAAGTTGGCATCTTCTCCATTGAGATTGAGTGCTGAATGGAAGCTATTTTAGCAGATTAGGAAAACAAAATGCATGAAACACATGGACCCCTACCTAGAGCCCAGACAGCCCACCTAGGTGGAGCATCCTGGTGCCATGCAGATGATCCAACAGTGCAAACCTCTGCTGACAACAGAGACAGCCTCTGGGAAGCCTGTCCCTGGCTCACCATGGATTCATTTCTCATGTTTGGAGTGCAGTTCTCTGTATTTAGTCCCTCTAGCACCACCCCTTGCCTTACCTCCTTTGCTCACTGTGTTGAGAAAATATGGTGAGCCTCTTAGCTGGCCCTTGGCCTGGGATTCAGGTGAACTTGCTGCCCATTGAAGTCTGTGTTTTTCCCATGGATCATAGATGTAGCCCTGCATACTTGTACTTGGGTCAAACACTAGGGCATCTTTGCTTATTGGGATCTTCTTACCTACTTTAAAGTCTGTCCAAAGTCTAACATCTACCAGATGCTAACAGGATATCACCAAGCCAAACATAATTCTATGAACTTCTCTCTGAGATCAGGAACTGGGTGTTCAGAACTTGCTAGCTCTTTTCAGTGCTGGTAAGAGTTCTGGAAAAGACATTATGACACAGGCCTCTACAGAGAACTAGAGAGTAGCCTTCTGACTTTCTTGATTGGAAAAAGAGACACACATTCTGTAGGGATTTTTTAAAACTTCTGCTCAAGAGCAACAAAGAGACAGCTCTGAATCTGCAAGATTCTCTGGAGACGTCTTCCCTTCCTACCCCATTTCATTAACCTTTCTTCTGAGACTCCTTATGAGTGTCTGGGTTTAATTAAGAATTTTAGTGTGCAGTACAGAGGGAGCCCATCTCCCCCCTTCATCTTTCTCCTTCATCTGATTTAGGTTGAGCATATACGTTTTTGGAGAATTAATTATAATTGCATTTGACAAAAGAAATGTCTCTTTTTTAAATGTCTGCATATCCTTAATGCTGGTTTATTTTCAAGCAATAATGATAGCCATCAGCATAATCAGTTCCAATGGCCTCTACTGTCTACCTGGTTTTGCATACAGCAATACAATTCCAATTTCAGAAAGTTGGGGCTGAATGGG
>CABHPQ010171102.1:0-28174 GCA_902168405.1 Peromyscus aztecus
TATTGGTTAATCTTACCCACTTGATGGGATTCAGAATTGCCATGGAGCCAGGCATGGTGCCGTAGGCCTTTAATCCCCACGCTTGGGAGGCAGAGGAAGGTGGATCTCTGTGAGGCCAGTCTGGGTTGAGCTCCAGGCCAGCCAGAGGGATATATAGTGGGTCCCTGTTTCAAAACACACTTGAACAGAATCATCCTGGAAGCAATCCTCTGGGCATGTTGGTGAAGAACTCTCTAGATTAAGTTGATGGAGGTAGGAAAACCACACTGAAATGTGGTAGTCATCCTCTGGGCTGGAGTCTTAGACTGGATAAACAGAAGGGGAGCTGAGCAACATTCGCCTGTTTCTGCATCCTGACTGCGTGCACATGTGCCTAGCAGCTCCATCCTGCTGCTTCTGGTCTTGATAGATTCCAGCCACAATGAGCCCAAGAAACCCTGGCTTCCCTAGGCAGCATTAGCCCAGTATTTCACACTACCCCTCTATAATGCCAGTACTAGGGAGTCTGAGCCAGGAGGATCAAAGATCGTGTGTTAGAATGGCAGACTGGGTTAAATAGTGAATCTTAGGCCAGCCTGGACTCTCTGGAAGACCCTATCTTAGTAAGCAAGCAAACAAACAAATAAACCACCCTTAAATTCCCTAATGTCACGTTCTATGGGGTGATGTCACACCCACTTATCAGTTGCTGCTTATTCATTCAATTAGACTACACTGCACACGTCTTATCATTTGTGCCAGAGACTTTGATAAACAGAACCTCCATTTTCTCTACACTGTATATAGATGGACATACCTTCTGACCACTTTTGTAGTTGAAGCCCAGTCAAATGTGCCTCACTGGGTTTCCCAGCCCACTGTCCAGCACCTTACTACTGGGGCTGGTCCTGGTGTTTGTGGAAGGAACCCAGTGGGCTGGATGAATGTGGTGCAAGAAATCAAAGAGCTTTGGAGCCTTTTCTTTTCTTTTCTTTTTTTGGTTTTTCAAGACAGGGTTTCTCTGTGTACCTTTGTGCCTTTCCTGGAGCTCACTTGGTAGCCCAGGCTGGCCTCGAACTCACAGAGATCCGCCTGGCTCTGCCTCCCGAGTGCTGGGATTAAAGGCGTGCGCCACCACTACCCGGCCTTTGGAGCCTTTTCTATTCCAGCCTTGCAACTGTCCATCACACATAGAGACAGAGAGCTGGAATGAAAAGAAATCCAAAGTGGGGCTACTAATTCTCTCAGTCTTGTGGTACCACACACCTGCTTTTAAATCTGCCTGCCATGCCAAGACACTATGGCTTCCATTTCCAGTATGTTTCTTTCGGCTCCATATTTGGAGCTGTGCTTGAAACCAAAGGAAATCATTTTCCCTCCCTTCTGGCCCCGACTTTCTTTCTCACAAGCGCTATTATCAGGTATGGATTGCACAGATGGCCAATTCCAGTCTCTCGGGAGTGTTCTTAGATCTTCGCTTTGATCCACAGGAATCACCGTGGAGACTTGATTTTTCTTGAGAGTCTAAGAAATGATCAACTTTACGATAACTTCTTTTGTGTTTTTGCTAAGAAAGGAAAACAAATGCCAGCAGGCTATGGGTAGAGTAGATTATGAACGCATCCTGATTTCAGAGCTGTTAAAAACACTGCGTAAAATTCATGGAAGATTTGATGAAATGCATATATCCTTCACTTTCTCAGAACATCATAAGAAAATTTGGAGGCTAAGAAACGTAGACTAAACACATAAATACCAAGTGAAATTGCCTCCTCGATGAAGTCTCAGACTAATGCTTGCCCCTATTTACTCTGGTAGAACTTTGGACAGGATTTGCTTGTGGGAGATGGTTTTTGTCACACACCGCCCACTGTAGTAGCACTTAGTAATGGGACCAGTGAGTGGAGTTAATAAATCATGAAAACGCTTTGTGTTTTCTCAGTCTCTGATATGACAGGAAGAGAAGCAGGACAGAGGGCAGGACAGCAGTATGCATGAACAGCACCATGAGGATGAACACCAGTGTCCATGGGACGCTACTTGTGTCCAGATTGCTACTGTTCAGGTTTACTGTTTCCTTGTATCTCCCAAACTCTGCTGGAGAGGATGGCCACATTGCCATTGAAGAGTAGTCTTATTTGCTTGCTTGTTTGTTTAGTTAGTTTGTTTGCATAGAGACAAGGTTTCAGGTTTATCAGGCTGGCCTCAGACCGGCTATGTTGCTGAGGAGGACTTGGAAGTTCTGACCGTCTTGGCCTCCGTTTGCCCAGTTCTGGAATTGGAAGTCTGAGATGATACACCCGGTGAAGGCAGTGCTGTGCGGTGAAACCCTGGGTTTTGTGCATCCTTGGCAAGCACTCTAATTGAGTTACATCCTGAGTCTGGAGAACAGCTTTAGAAATAACTTACAATATGGATGACTGGACTAGGACAGAGTAGAAAATGTGACATTGTGTATGTGCCCTTCATTTGGTGCTAACACATCAAAATTGCCATAAAACAATATATATATATTCATACATATATGAAATGTTTTTAAGATCTAAGTACAATTTCAAGAATAATGAGGCTGGCTGTAGTGGTATATGTCTGTAATCTAACTCTGGAGTGGTTAAGGCAGAAGGATCCTGAGTTTGAACACCCCTCCAGTCTATCTTATAGAACAAACAAATGAAATTGAGCATAATGAAAATGAACCTCTATGATGAAGAGGAACAGTACTTTTGAATCCTAATAAATGACATCTCCAAATATTCAGCCCTTCTTGTCTCTGGCAGAAATTGGAAGAAACTGCTCCTTCATTTTCCTTCATGTATAGATATATGGGTTTTCTTATATATAAATAATATTTCTAAATAATATGATCCTAGTTATAGTCTCTATTGCTGTGATGAAAAATCATGACCAAAGCAACTTGGGGAGGAAAGGGTTCTTTCAGCTTACATATCACAGTCTGTTGAGGGAAACCAGACAGCAACTCAAACAGGGCAGGATCCTGGAGGTAGGAGCTGATGCAAAGGCCGTGGAGGGTTGCTGCTTACTGACTTGCTCCTCATGGCTTGCTCAACCTGCTTTGTTATAGAACCCAGGACCACCTACTCAGGGATGGCACCATCCACAATGGGCTGGGCCTTCCCCACCTATCACTAATTAGGCTATGATGCCCCATAAACTTGCCTACAATCCAATCTTACAGAGGCATTTTCTCAGCTGAGGCTCCCTCCCTTTCTAATGACTCTAGCTTCTGTTAACTTGACATAAAATTAGCTAGCCTAATAACCCATCACTTGATAGTTCCTGTTTTAAAATTCCAGGTTAATAAAGCACAAGGCATATATTTTTCTTGTTGTTGGTTGCTCAACATCACACATTTTATATTCACTTTTGGTTATGTGTAGACAAACTATATTCCATTATGTGACTCATGACATATTTATGTGTTCTCCTGTTTATGGATGTTGACTTGGTTTGTTCTGCAGAACAATTTGGGAATATCCATATGTATGTGTGTATATGTATATGTATATGTATTTGTTTTGCAAATCTATATGTTTGTGTATATATGTATACATGTATACGCACACATATATATGTATATATACATATATATGCTTATCTCAGAGTGGTTCAGGAGTTCAGACATTTGCAGTTTTTCTAGATAATGCTCAAGGACATTCTGAAATATGTGTAACATTTTGTCCTAAACTGGCAGTGTGAGGGAATGCTCATTACTCTACATAGTTATCTTGCATCTTCAAAACACTTGACATTATCATACTTAAAATGTGGAGGTATTGTGTTCCCCAAAATATTGTGCACCCTAATAAACTTATCTGGGATCAGAGTCAGAACAGCCACTAGATACAAAGTCTAGAAAATGGTGGCACTCACACCTTTAATCCTAGCATTCCAGAGGTAGAAATCCCTCTGGATCTCTGTGAGTTCAAGGCCACATTGGAAACAGCCAAGCATGGTGACACATGCCTTTAATCCCAAGAAGTGAGCCTTTAATCCCAGGGAGTGATGGCAGAAAGCAAAAAGATATATAAGGCGTGAAGACCAGAAACTAGAAGCATTTGGCTGGTTAAGCTTTCAGGCTTTTCAGCAGCAGTTCAGCTGAGATTCATTCTGGATGAGGACTCAGAGGCATCCAGTCTGAGGAAGCAGGATCAGCTGAGGAACTGGCGAGGTGAGGTGGCTGTGGCTTGTTCTGCTTCTCTGATCTCCTAGCGTTCACCCCAATACCTGGCTCAGGTTTGTTCTTATTAATAAGAACGTTCTAAGATTCCTGCTACATTAAAAAATATTTTTTCACCTTATGGAAGTACATAGTGCCTCGTTGTGGCTTCATGGAGCATTTTCCAATGGTTCCACATTTCCTCATTGGTTTAGTAGGTACTCCTCTGGTCCTGTCTGTGAACTGTCATGGAGCATTTTCCAATGGTTCTACATTTCCTCATTGGTTTAGTAGGTACTCCTCTGGTCCTGTCTGTGAATTGACTCTATTTCTTCTGCCTATAGATTGTTTGTGTTGTCTTTTTCTTATTGATTTGCAGAATTTCTTTGTCTTTGATAATTAGGGACTCTGTGGACATCTCTCAGCTTGAGTCTTGATTCCCGACTTTATTTCTGGGTCTTTAGAAACATAGAAGTTGATGAAGTTGTTTTTTGTTTGTTTGTTTGTTTTTCCTAATATCTCTTCTAGTGACTTTTGCAAGAGTCTTTCCTGTCCTGAGGCTTGAGAGTTTATTTTATAATGCTTCTTCCATGTCACTGATCTATCTAGCACTGAATTTAGTGGGTGGTATGAGGGATCTGCTTGCCCCCCTCTCTCTTCTTCTCTTCCCTCCCCTCCCCTCCCCTCCCTTCCCCTTCCCTCCCTCCTTCCTTCTTTCCTTTTTGCTTACTACCAAACCGTTGACCTATTTATTACTGAGGCACGTTTTCTTCCTCCACATACTTGTGGTGTCAGCTACTCTGTGTGTATTGGCTGGCTCACGTCTGATTCTGTTTCATGGACTATTTGTCTGACTCTTCACTATATTTCATTTATTTATGTAGATTTTGTTGTAGTGGGTTTTTTTTTTTTTTTTTGAGACAGGGTCTCTGTTGACCCAGGTTGACCTCAAACTCACCATGTAGTTTAGGTCAGCCTTGAACTCCTCATTTGTCGGCCTCAGGCTCCTGAGGTCTGGGATCACAAGCTTGTTTGGCCATGCCTAGCACCGTGCTATTATTGGTGATGACTTTTTGATTTGTCTTCTGTTTGGTAGGACAGGCTGTAGTTTTCCAGTGCAGCTGATATCTGAACTCAACAGAGCTGGGATACACTTTGCTGAAGATGTGGTGTCCTGTGTCTCTTTCAGAGACATAGAAATACATTGGGTGCTCTTATGATAGGAAGGGAGGAGGTGGAGGAGGAGGAGCAAAATGGGGGAACCGTAGATCCTCTGCACGTTTGCATACTGCAAATGCTTCTTCAAGGAAAACATTGATGACATTGTCCCCTTCCATTCTTCCCTGCTTGTCATCTCTGTGAGAAGGTCTTGTTTTTTTAGAGGCAGCTCTAGCTTACTCAAGTGGATCTCTTTTTCTTCTCTTTTAATGAGAGTGCGTGGGACCGAACCAACAATAAGAAGAATGGAGTGGAAAAACAGAGTTTCTTCCACGGTTCTCCAAAGATGTCCTCTTCAGAGTTATCTAAAGTTTATCAGCAAAATAACTTTGACTAAGTTAAATGGCGATGTGTCACACACCCAAAACGTGTGAAGCAATTTGAAAAAAAAATATTTTAAATATGCCATGGATTTGTAAATTAATGCAGGGCTCACTGTGCTTGAATTTCCATTTCTAAACTGCTTCATTTGCATGCAAAGAGTGGGCAATTTTTGTGTGTGTGAAAATTTAGCCTTAAGAAATGAAAATCAAAAACTCAGCAACTTGAAAAGAGCTGTTAGGCATAGAAATTGTTTAATCGGTTCCCAGCAGGGCCAATGGCGTTGGCATTTTGAAATACCAGATTGGATTGGCATCCTCAGAAAAAAAGAAACAACCCTCACTCAGCTCAGAAAAAGTCGCCGAAAAAAGCCCCCGTGTACAGAGTGGAGAAAGAAGATAGCCGAGATATGATGGGTGCCAGCGAGACAAACCTGCGAGGGAGAGAGTGCCGAAGTGTGAAATGAACAAATGTTAGATGTGATGACGCTCCTGTCAGTACCGCTCCGATCAGCCACTCTGACAAACACAATGCCTGATTGAGAGATCAGGTGCTCTCGTCTATGTGAAAGCGGAAAGATGCCTCAGAAATGGGGGTGCGGCTTCCGGGCCACATTCTCACTTTAACTGTGCATTTCAAAGGGACACCTACCGTTCCTTTGAACAAGGTGAAGAGCCCCAGTTACAAACTCATTCCAGGATTTTTTTTTAAGACTTAAGTTGAAAATAAGATGTCATTTAAATACAGCTTGACATTTTGAGTTGCTTTCTTAGTTCGTACCTTAAAAACTAACCAGAATAACATTTTAGTGGTGGCCAATATTCCTCATATTTCTTTATCGACATTATTCCAAGCAGAAGTCACTGTTAGGTCCCGCTGTGTATACTATTGATGAGGAGGAAATATGGCAATCAGTAACAATAATAACAATAAACTGAGTTAGTTTAGTCATAACATGCCTTTATTGGGTGCTTCTTTGTGTAGGGTGTAATTCTGGGTGCCACGGTTACAAAAATGAGTAGGAACAAACTCTGAGCCATCACCATGCTTATGATTTCAGCGAGTCTCCATAGTGGGCTCTATACTACAGCATGTCCCCTCTAGTTATCTAGATTTGTCCCCAAAGACCAAATGACTACAAAAGGCCCAGGCAACCACAGGGTTGCTCTTTTCTCAGTCAGTTTCATACTGACTTTTGGTATTTGAGCTCCACGTTTTGCTCACATGGATTATCTGTTACCTCCACAGTTCAGGCTCCCTTTCTTTTGGCTAGGACTGAAATCCTTGAATCTGAACAGGATATTACTGTAATTAATGTCTTCATGATGGAGTTCTAATTTGTGATGCAGCTGAAAAAGAACCCAGCTTGTGGCTTCCCCCAGATACTAGTCCTAAATTCTGTACACCATGCTGAGTGGGCATCGTGTGCATTGACTGAACACCAAACAGTTCAGGAGCAAGAGCATCAAGGCTCTCAGGAAAGCTGTCTATGTGGCCACATCCCACACTGTGGCTCTAAAATAGGCCAGAGTCAGACAGTGTGCTCTTCAGGTATGTGCTGAAAACGGATAGATATTAGAAGACACATAAAAAGCAAGCAAACAACAACCTAGATTTGATGAAAACATGGCCAAGATAGGCAGAGTGTCTTGTGAGTTGTTTTTTCTTCCTGTCCTCCTGGGTGATCTGTCTAATGAAGTGCAGATGTGATGCACAGCTCAGGATGAACTCAAATTCAAATGTGTGTTCTGTTTGAATACTCACCGACTTGAGTAGTAGATAATCTTATGGTGGCTATAAGACACGTTTTGTTGGATATTTATTTATTTACCTTGTGTGTATGTGTCTATGAATGCAAGTGAGCATGCTTGTGCCATGGCACATGTATGTGGAAGTCAGAGGACAGCTTGCAGGAGACAGTTCTCTCCTCCCTCCATGCAACAGAACGGAGGTCATCAGGCTTGGCAGCGGCCACGTTTACCCTCTGAGTCATTTGCAGCCCAACAATTAGTTTTTATATACCCGGAAATATGTGTCTCCATTTTAAATTTAGTCTTCAAAGAATCAGATTTATTTTCTTTAGCCAAAACTCCAGACTGAAAATGATAACAGATAAATATATAACAACTACTTCAAGATGAATATTCAATGCTACGGAGCACAGCACTCGGTGTGAAAGCCTTGCATGACTCCAGCAAGCATCTTTATCACTTATGAATGCTTCTGTCTTCTCAGAACAGAAAGTGCAATCCATGGTAGCTAGCCAGTAAATATCAACTTTGAGAATGAGGCAATGTGGACGTAAGCACCTTTCAGCACCAGGGCTCAACAATGAGTCCAGCACACAAGAAGCATAAATCTTGCCATAGTTACGTCTGTCTGTCTTTAGTGTGTGGGCCTTTTATCTTAGTGGCTGTCATCTCATCTTTGCCAAATGGCTGCCTGTACTTCAGGCATCACAGGCTCGTCTTCATGCTAGTATCCAAGCAGAAACTGAGGACCTGAGGCTAAAGTTATATCTTCTGAAGCCGCCTTTTCAGACAGCAAGGAAAGCCTTGCGAAGAACCCTCTTTACAGCACAGAGTTCACAATGAAGCCTTTGGACCTGTCTTATGTCAGCTACCATGAAGGATGTAAGATCACTTTAAGTCATTAGTAAGTCTTGTTTTTTTTTTTTTTAACTTTCTGGTACTTGCTAGAGGCCCCACATTCAGGGACATCTATCTGCTTGCTCCCTGAATTCCTTGTTGGCATGGTGTTGACAAAGAAGAAGAAGGTTAGGAGCTGTGGGATTGCTTCCTGCCAGGAATCAAAGAGATGAGCCTGGAATGATTGAGACAGATTAAGGTAGTGGATCAGATCATGGGCTGTGCTGCTGGACCACCCCAGACAGAATTCTGGATCTGTTGCTTCCCAACCTTCTGACTTGGGCAGGCTTCCTACCTTCTTGTCTCATGACTGGATGTCCGAAATAATGCTGACCTTAACGTGTTGTTTTGAGAATTAAGGCACGTAAGTAACCTAGGCATTGGTAACAGATGAGTAAGCCAGGGCTTCTTTAGGGACTGACTGTTTCTGTTTGTCTTCTTTTCACTTATGGGTAGGTGTGTGTGTGTGTGTGTGTGTGTGTGTGTGTGTGTGTGTGTGTGTGATCATGGATGTGGAGGCCTGAGGTTGATGCTGGGAACCTTCCTCTGTCATTCTTCTACACTGTACTTTGAGGGACAGACCTCCCTGATACGGCTCACTTGCTAAGTTACCTCTCAATCCTTAGGACTCACTTTTGGAAAGAGCATTGTTCTAAAAGTTAGGAGGCCATGTGTAGTGGGTAGCTGCTCCAGCTTTGACCTGGAAGTACTGCCCCCATTGAGACTTCCAGTAACTGTCACACCTACCTATGGCTTGCCCTGGAGGTGGGGCCGAAACAGGAGCCCTTAAGACCTGAGATCCGGATGTGATGGTGGACCTAGCAGAGTTCTCCAGAGAACACCACTGGACTGTACTTCACCTCTCCCAGATCCTGTAACCTATCCCTTTACTTGTTGTAAGGAAAAACCCCAAATGAACCTCCCTTTTAATTACGTGGAGTTGCCTTAATACTTCTACCAATAGCCGAGGCTTCAAGGCTGGCTCTACCATCAACTTGCAGTTTGCGACGGCCACTTTCCATTTCTGAGCTTCAGTTTCATCAAATGTTAAGATGAGGACCGGGGCTGAGTGGTCTTCTGGGTTCCACTCATCCATGACATCTGGGTTACTGTGAAGTTTGGGTGACAAGCAGTTAGTAATAAAGGTCTCAGGGTATCTTCGAGATGTCTCTTATCACATTGTTTGCAAATTCTTATACTTTTACTACAGTCCGTATTTGCTATTGTGTATGTGAAGGTGACCTATGATAGCGGGCCCCATGTCCTCCCTGGGAGCCCTGGAATTGGCAGTTCCATTGTATGACTAACTGCAGCCACCAGAATAAGTGAGACATTGCTCTGCTGTAGAAATGACTGGCAGCTTTGTACCACAGTGGCTCCGTGGGTGGAAAGATCTAGCGAGTTCTCTTCTACTCCTTCTCAGGACCTGATTGTACATTTGGAGCTCAGTGGACTCTTTGGAGATGTTCTGAGTTAACTTTGCACTTGTTTAGTTTCAATAAAAACAAGGCAAATGCATAATTAGCATCTTAACAATAAATAAATTAGAACTTGAGATTGCTGTAACAATATACACTGTTAAAGGAAGACTTGAAGAACACAGTCTAAAAATAAAGGCAAAACCATAAACACACTCTCTTTTCTCTCTGGAAATCAAAAACACACCAATGGTTTTATGACAAAGGGGACTAATGAAAGGAACAGAAACTTGTATTCCCACCTAATAGTGGGAAGGTAGTTGTGAGGAGTTGGATGGGGAACAGTTGTACCCCAAACAATGAATTTGCTCTAAAAGCCTTGATTATTAGTTCCACTTAGGAAAGAAGGCAACCTCAACAAGGATAAATGTAAAACGGATGTTAGGAGATGCTTGGAAGCTGCAACCTATGAAAACCAAGTAGACATTTGCAAAATGCTGTTCCAATCAACAGAATGATTTCCTTCAGAAAAGAACGGTCACATGCCCACCATGCTCCATCCTGGCACAGCCTGGAAACGGTCTTTCTTCCTGTGGGACACGGAGTTGTTCTAAAGCTTCGCCAAGTCTGTCATGCCCTAGAAAATTCTGAGTATCATTGTGGAATAATGAGCCTCAGCTTTAACGTTTCAAATTTTCCAAGGCCTGATGCAATTAAGGGAAGTTTGGGGAGAGTGAGGAAGGGCTTGGAAGTCCTCACTGAGGCAAGATAGAGCCCCAGCGATGAGAGCCTGGTGACAGGAAGTAGCTCCTGTTGCCATCTACTTTTGCATCTTTCAGACTGCTAGAACTCAGTTTCCTCGAAACAATCACACTTAGGTTCAGCGCAGGACTGAGACTGTCTATTGACTTGTGCTGCCGGCATCCCTAAATTGCTTTCTAGCAATGTAGCTTGAGGGTGGATGTCCTCAGAGACAGACCATAAGCATCCAAACACAAGCACACCCATTTACATTACGTATTCATAGGAGAAAATGGACTCCAGGCAGAGGTGTTAGAAGGATTATAACATTTGGAAATTTGTGCATATATACATGAATGTGTGTTTGCACACACATAGGCAAGCATGAATTTCAACTCTCCTGTCTCTTCTAGGGTGACTATGATGATGACATTTATCTTATAGTGAACTTAAACTTACCTCTTTCTGTACTCTCTTCTCTTCATCTCCACCCTCTGGGCCCCAGGCTCCATGCTGGGAAGAACATTGGAGAACTATCATTCTCAGTTAAGATCCAGGGATGGATACTCTGTATATTCAGAATCTCTAAAGCTTGGAATGCACTGGAGCTGGGTAAAAATGAGGAAGTACATTTGTAAAGAAAAAAAAAAAAGGTTCTTAGATGTAGACGTCTTAGTCACTGTTCTGTTGCTGTGAAAAGGCGTCATGACCATGGCAACTCTTACAAAAGCAAGGCTCTAACTGGAAGTTTACTTATCATTTCAGAAGCTTAGTTCCTTAGCATCACTGTGGGGAACATGGTGGTCGGCAGGGCAGGTATGGTGCTGGGAAAGTAGTTGAGAGCTGTATCCTGACCTGCAGCTAGAGGGAGAGAGACACTGGGCTTGTCATGGGCTTGTGAAACCTCACAGTCCACCTCCAGTGACGAACTTTCTCCAACAAGGGTACACCCCCTAATCCTTCTGATCCCTTCAAATAGTGCCACTTCCTGGTGACTAAGCATTCAATATATGTGCTTATGGGTCGGGGGGTGTCGTTTTGTTTTGTTTGCTTTTTTTTGAGACAGGGTTTCTCTGTGTAGCCCTGGCTGTCCTGGGTCTCATTCTGTAGATCAGGGTGTCTTTGAACTCACAGACATCTGCTTGCCTGCCATGATGATGAGGGACTAAACCTTTGAAACTGTAGACCAGCCCCAATTAAATGTTTTCCTTTATAAGAGTTGCTGTGGTCATGATGTCTCCTCAAAGCAATAGAAACCCTGACTTACACACATCCTGACTGCATCTTCCATCAGGGACATCAGCCTCAACTAAACCCTCATTGGAGACAGCCTGTTTCTGGTTTCTTCTCCTTTGATAAGGTAATTTAGTCCATGCTCTGGTCCCTCAAAACTGTTTCCAAACTCTGCTGATTATTTTGGGTAATCTCAAGCTACATTTTCAATGTGATAAAGCTACATTTTCCGTGTGATAAAACCAGAGATAGGGTTGAAGGCGTGTGCCACCACTGCCCAGCTGGGAGCCATTTTTATTTAAACCACCAAACCAGGTAATAGTCAAGCTAGAGACCAAGATGCAGGTTAAGAGAACAGGGGAGCGGGGAAAGGGATGTATGGACATAGGCAGGGCACACGCTGGACAAAGGTCTAACCAGACAGGGATCTGAAGGAATTGGAACTGCAGAGAGGTCACATATCCACAGGGCTTTGCATTCACTCTCTGCATTTGAAAGCTGGACATAGACGCTTAAGGGAGCACAAAGATCACCAAGTCCAAGTTCTTCATGTTGCAGAGGAAGCAGCAAGGTGGAGTGCTTTCCTCAAGAGCCCTGGTAAATCAGAGCAGAGGCCAGAGAAGATAAATCTAGGACTCCTGACTCTCTCTAGGGGTAGTTAGAGGCCTCCCACACTAAGCAGGGATCTGGTTTCATACATGGATTTAGATTTCAATGCTCAATGAAATTTCAGTAGGAAATGGTAACATCATTAATCTAAATGAATGGAGGCAACCAGGTATTTAAAATGATTGAGAAAGAGACATGGAGTGAGAACAAAGGCATGGCACAGAGCAAGTATGCCTTAACGCTGGCTGCTTATTGGAACCACATACAGAGCTTAAATAAATGCAATGATGAACCTCAGTGTCCATCAACTTCATCACAATAGCTGAGTGAAGCTCCAACATGGATGGCTACACAAAGCTCCTACGTGGTTTTGATTGGCAGATGAGTTGGCCGGAAAGATCCAGGACTGAATCCAGCTGTCGGTGGTATGTTAAGTGACTTGAGACCAGTCACTAACCCTCTCTGGATCTCTTTTGTTTCAGGTGTGGAAGATGTTGATGACCCTTGTCTAAGGTTTCTGTGAGATTGGATGAGATGATGAGAATGTTCAGTCCGACACAGAGCAGATACTTGTCATTACCTGTTTCCTGTAGGAGGTGATGATGCCCAATCATTCCCACCTAAAATTGAAGAATGATTTTCAGGTTTCAAAATTAAAAGACAAGGAGTAGAGTGTTTATTGGAAAAGTGATTCTTAGTTCACTGTTGAGGTCACCTCCTCAGAGCTCATGGTGGGTTTTCTGAAGGAGGTGAGTCTCCTGACTGGTGTCAGGCAGTGGTATCACATGTCCGATGGAATGGTACAACAAATCCACTCATAAGATGGCACTGGGTCACAAACAGACAAGCATTGCCTTTTCAACTTAGTTTTGAATGCTTCAGCTAAGGTCAAGGACATTTCACGTGCTAATATCACTGCTTATGAAATGGTCTTGAAGCCTTAATGGAATCAGACATTGTTTTGGGTTGATTCTGTTCATGGTTACCATCCATTGATGGAAAAGTGTTATAGATTTCTATAGGCAGCTGTGGACTTTAAGAAGAGCTGTGCTGACTTAAAGGCAACTCCTAAATACACATTGCAGGCATGCCAAGTGGATAGGGCACAAACCAGAATGCTGGAAGTTTCTTGGGTTTGGATTCTGGGGGACTGGTTGTGGTTCACCTGGAAGACTTTAGGCCATTAGAGGGATCTGTTCTTCCTGGCCTCAGTTTCCTTTACCCTACAGAAAAGAGTTCATTTAAATTAAGCATGTCTGATTGTCAAATTCATTGTAATGTGGACTTCTGATGATAATTTCACTCATCAAAGACGTAAAGAAATGTCATATAGTTAAAAAAAATAGAGAGGAAATGAAAGCATTCTTTTTAAGGTCTTCTCCCATGAAAGAACTTGTGGGTCACTGCTTCTCAGGGAAGTCGTTCCTTTCCAGGAACCATGTGCTTCTGTGAAGTTCCTTCTCTTGGTGACAGCCTCATTTCTTAATTTTAAGGTCTGCTTTCATCTGGGTGATGGCAAGAATTCAGGTGTACTCTTTGAGCCATTCTTTTGTAAATTTCATAGCTCTGTGGATTATGACCAGATTAGTGATTCTCCCAATCTTTTTGGGCCTCTGGGGAAATCTGAAATACAGGACAGATTTGCCCTCTGTAAAGTGGTAGGAAACCGTTAGTTGATGTAAAATGGCATTGATTTAGAGCGTTTGGATACAAAATTGGCCACAGTACTTTGCCTATTTCACCAGAATCCTAACTCTGCACGTTTGGGTCCACACAGCACACTTGTGGATTGGTATGTGAGTGAGCTGGGGAGGATTTTCTGTTCTCTGAGTTTGGGTGAGGTGGGTAAGGGGGCCGGAGTACAGAACTCAAGGAGGCAATCAGAATGTATTGCAAAGTCTCCCCTGACAGTTACTGGTCCCTGAGAACTGTCTATTTAGGGCCGTGGTTCTCAACCTTCCTGGTGCTGCAACCCTTAATATAGTTCCTTATGCTGTGGTGACCCCCCAACCGTATAATTATCTTGTTGCTACTTCATAACTATGATTTTGCCACTGTTATGAATTGTGATGTAAATATCTGATATGCAGGATATCTGATATGTGACCCCCAAAGGGGTTGTGACCCACAGGTTGAGAACCTCTGATTTAGGGGCTTCTGAGTTTTGTCCCTTCCCTTCACTGGTGGATGGAGAACTAACTGGTCCTATTCAGTCACTGTCTATTGCTTGGCTGATGGTCACTTTGCACCCGCAGCAGAGGCTGTGATCCACCTCCCTCATCTCTTAACGCCCTCTCTGTATCACACTTTCTTTGGTGCTGTTTTCTCTCTTCTGTTCCCTGGCTGAGATGGAAATGAATCCTGAGAATGGAATTGCAATTCAAATTCCACAGACCTTTTCTCAAGGCTTTTCAGGTCACAGATATTCTTCTAGATTCTTTTTGTAAGGTATTTTATATCTTTCTAATATTATGGTATCAACCTCAATAAGGAAGAAACCAAGGCTCAGGACATGACCTTGTTTTCCCTCAGAGAAGTCTTCAGAAACTCATGATTTTATGTTGCTCTGCACTGCAGAATGGTTTTTGTTTTCTAGTAGAGGAGAATTTTAGAGAAAATTTCCCAGGGAATTAAAATATTTGGATTGTAGGCTCCATTGCTTAAGGCTGAGGAAAATGTTGCTTGTCCAGATCAAATACTTTTGGTTCCAGGGGTTTGGGAGAATAAGGATGAGCTAGGAGGTAGGTGGATGCTTGGATTAGATTTGATTCTAAGGTGATTCATGGACAGCTCCATGAATGCTGCTGAGGACCTTTGGGCCTGGAGTTACAGGTGGATCCATGAGTCTTATTCAGTGAGATGTCTTAACAATGCTGGGTGGTCCAAAGGATGAATTATTTGCAAGTCTTTGAAAATGTTCCCTTAAGGAATAGAGGGTTTGCCAGAATTTTGTCTGCTCAATAATTCACTCATTTACTCAACTGAAAGTATTTTACAAGTATCAGCCAATAGCTAGACATTCTAAGCACTGAGGACACAGTGGTAAGCCATCAGAAGGAAGCCAGCTCTCCTGAAGCTGAGACTCTCTGACAGGTCAAAGTTGAACAGAGGAAGAAGAATGAGCAAGAGACCAAAATGGACTATCCAGAGTAGTGGCTGGAAGATTGGGAGGGAGTGCTTTTGGTCCATTTAGAGAAGGGTCTTTGCAGAATGAAGGATAATAAGCTGACATTATCTCAGAGCACATGGACCGTAAGGGAAGAATCTGTTCAAGTCTCTGTGTGGCCTGTCACTTTGTACTCTGACAACACAGCCCTCTTCAGCTTTTCTCAAGAAGTCTTGCTGTGGCCAGGTCACATCTCATCTGAGTGAATGATGCACTCCACAAAGACACAGCTATATATCAGTACTCAATGTTTGTTACAGTGTGGAGGCTCGCTGCCTTCAGGGAGGCAAGTCTTATGGACCGTGGCATGCCTTTTACATGGGGGCATTTGAAGATAGGTTCTTGCTTAGGAGTCAAAGCTGATCTGAACACTATCCAGACAGGTAAGATTCTGTGAGCTGATCAGGGGATCCCTGAGTGGATGCATGTGTCCTCTGCCGGGATCAACCACAGGTCTTGCCAGATCCCTGTGGGAGACAGAATGTCAAGAGCAGCTTGTCACACAAGGAAAAGTGAAAGGCAGCAACAGTTCCGATGGCGGGAAGTTCAGAAAACGCTCCTTGGAAACCAATTGCCCTTTGTGTGTTCATGGCAATACTAAGACACCAGCCCTTTTGCTCCAGAGAATAATTATAAATAGCATTCATATAATCCTTAGGAGTGTGTAAAGTGCTTCCTTGGGTATTATTTTATATGAGCCACAGAGTGTGGGGACAGCTCAGCTCTGGTGGAGTCCTCAGGTCCTTGTGCATCAGCTTGTTGAAAATGGTCTCCTTTCTCCAGTGGAGTCATGGAAACTAGAGTCCCCATAGGATGTGGCAGTGTCCTGCCTTTAAATAATTCCACTCTCAGCAGTCTTAGAAATGCAAAAAGGTTAAAAAAAATAAAAAAGAAGTGCCATCCAGAGTCCCCATTATGGGAAATTTTCTATTTCTCCTATATATTTTAGAGTTCTCCAAATTTTGATACAAGCTGAGATTGGCTGGTTGGTTTGGCTGAGCTTCGAGGCCCAGATGAGTCTTGGCATTTCTGAACAGGGGCCATAGAGACCTCCTATGTGACCCACTCAGTAAACCAGGCAGTGAAGAGAACTCTCCATTGGAAGCAGTGTCCTACTTCTCTAAAATAGACACTTGGAGAGCTGTAGGCCTGCAGAGTGAGGCTGGGGATGCCAGTCCCCTTAGCAGAAGTGAGATGAATCTGAAAATGCTATTTCCTCTTTTAAGCAGTTCAGTGTTCATTAATTAATATAAACTCCTTAAACAAAATATGGTGCACAAAATGGGGAACCATCCTACCTGCTGTATATCCACTAAACAGCATCACTAATTTAAAAATGGAAATAGGTGGGTATTTTTCCCATGTTGATATGTACACTTAGACTTCTGAATTTTCTTTTCTAGAATGGTGTCTTTTCAATCTGAATAATTAAAAATGACAACACATTATAATTTTTTTGTGAGAGTAGTGTTGGGGATGGAACCCAGGGTGTCCCACATGCTAAAGGAGGCACTTACTGTGGAGATCTACCCCCAGCCCTTAGAAAACACTTGAGCCTTCACTACTGTGAAAAAAACACTGCTCCCCCAGCTTCTGGCAATTCTGGCAGGTCATAAGATCAGGTGTGGTTCTCTAAATGAACAGCCATGTGACAGTTGAGAGATCTTCTGTAATGCTGGGTTCCTAAATTAAATTATTGTTTTCAAAGAAGGGTAGATAGAATCACTCTTCCTGCAGATTTCCTCTCTGTCTCATCACTCAAAAGGATGACTTAGCTGGGTATAATAGTTTTGGTATACTACACTTAGTCCTCCTCAAATTGCCACAGTCAATACTTCATTGTTGTTGTATGTGTGGTTAACATTTAGGTTCACAAAGTATGAAGTCAGTCAGATTTTTATTTTTTGTATGAAAATATTTTTTTTCTGTGTAAAAACACACAATACTTAAAATTTTATCACAGTGGTTATACATTTACAATAGCACCTGGATGTATTTATTATTTTTCAGATAATTTTCTTGAAAGGAGGTATTTATCAACATAATTATATTTCTGTTTTTTCCCACTTCTGGAAGGAGGTTCTTTTAAGTATAATTTTTTTTCCTGTTTTTAATTTTTTTCTTTATTGTGTATTTTGACATCTTTTCCCAAAGATTTTTAACTTTTTCTTAATTCTAGGAGAATTGCTGCAGTTTCTTGTCCACATTAAAACTGCCCTGCAATGCTATTATACTATTTTGCCTCTAGAACAGTTCATAATGTGTTACCGCCTTATTTACTATTTTCTCTCTGAGTGTATCATGATGTCAGTATATCACAATGCCAATACCTCATTTGTTGTATTGCTGCCTCGATTATTGATGTACTGAAGTGATATTGTTCTAGATTTAAATGAGAATTCTAGAGAATTTTTCAGAATTCTAGTTTTTACAATTTTTTTGGAAGTCTTTGCATCCTCTGAGTTTTTATAATGATGTTCTTTATCATTTCAGTTCTTGAGGGTTTTGTGTGTGAGTGTGTGTGTGTGTGTGTGTGTGTGTGTGTGTGTTTATCTCCTCAAATAGAAAGCATGATTCCTCTGTCCAATAGTACTATTCTTATGAAGTGCTGCAAGGTTTAAGTAGGGAGATGCTTGCGAAGCACTTAGCGCTGTGGATTCACTATAAATAATGATTGCTTCATCACTCAGCATCACCATCGCTGTCTTGGAGTTACTTCTTTGTAACACGAATCTTAAAAGGTCTTATTAATAATAATAAAAAAAACCTGGAGCCAGATATTGGGGTAAAATCTGAAAGATCAGAGAAACAGACAAGCCAGCCATGTTCTTACCTCTACGAAATCCTCAGCCACAAGAGAGTGAGTTCCTGTTTCCTCACGCCTTATATACCTTTTTCTGTCCTGCCATCTTACTTTCTGGGATTAAAGGCGTGTGTGCTTCCCAAGCAAAGGCATGATATCTCAAGTCCTGGGATTAAAGGTGTGTGCCACCAGTGCCTGGCTCTGTTCTCATTGTGACCTTGAACTCACAGAGATCCAGTGTCTCTTGAGTGATAGGATTAAGGGTGTGTGGCCTGTCTGGCCTCTATGTCTAATCTAGTGGCTGGTTCTGTCCTCTGATCCCCAGATAAGTTTTATTGGGATGCACAATATATAGCCACACTTCTTAGATAGTCATGTCTTCTCCAAGGCTCAAGTCAGAGCTTGACTATGAATTCCTCTTTTCCTCTTTCTACAGTGCTTAACTTCTGAGTCTTCAGAGGTATTCTTATGGAAGACAGGGATGCATTCAGGGCTTGAATTCAGTCATCATTAGAAGTTGGAAGTCTTCAGCGTGGCTTCTTCAGTTTTCAAATACACATGGACAAATTTATCCAGTTAGATACACAGATAGAAAAATGTTGTATTGGTAATTTCTTGAATTCCCCATAGTTGCTCTGATCAGTTAGTTCTGTTTGTGAATGTTCCTCTGTACCAGGCATGATGGAATCTTTATCTCTTGCATCATTATGATGTTGATATTTTAACCTTCTCATACGACACCGTAATGGAAACAGATGATTTGCACACTTAGGAACTTTTAAAGTTTAGCAATTCCCACAGCTTTCTTCAGGACTAAGTACAGGGATGAATTCAATATCATTGGCCCTGACAAGGGTGCTTGGAGTCCACTGTAGGATACATACAGCACTCCTGTTGGAACCATGGTTATTCTAAAAAAGAAGTTGAGATATATGTGATCTCTCCATGTTTTGGAAAGATAAATTCTTAGTAGCAATGTTTTTGAGACAATCTTGGTCTGGCTCACCAGAGTTCATAACTGAAGCTGATATATTTTCCTGTTGACAGAGAATGTGGAGAGAAGCTTGGTTGGTGTTGGAAACAATAGTATGTCACTGGTAGGAGCAGAATCGTCCAGCCTGAGTTTGGCTCAAGCTGTATCCAATTACCCACCAATAAATTTAGCACTGACATGGCAGTTAATTGTAAAATGTTTTCAGTCCTCTAAAAAACTCCCCTCAAACGTAGGTTATTGCCATTATCACCCTATTGTTTGCAGAGTCCAGCGTAATTCCATATGTCCCGTGGGGTTTTGGTTTCTTTAGTCAATTCATTTCCATTAATATTTACCGAGGTGACATTTGGTTGCTTGCACCATGACAAATGGTGAGGGTGGAATGTCTTGTTCTGTGGTTGGGACATTGGGATATTGAGACATGGAGAGGATGCTTTTCTTTTGAGCACAAGAAACACAAGGAAACAAGCCAATTAGCCCTTCAAATGAGTGCTGCGGCTACCATGGACATGTGGTTAAGTTACATAACAATGAGAAAGTCTAAACAGGTACCATTTTTAAGGCCAGAGAAATGAGGTCACCACCTTGGGGACCTGTCCTTATCTTCAGGTATACTGTCATTTGTGGCTCTAGCTTTTTGGGTACCCTTTCCTGATGATAAATAAGTGGGTTCAACAGTAAGTTAGACATTAGTCTGAGCTAGAAAAACTCAATATGCCCAAAGACTTCCTGCAATGCTCTCCTGAAAACTATCAGTACACTCTGCCTAAACTATCTTAATATTGTCTGGTGGTTAGAGTCACTCATGAATTCAGTTACTAGCATTCAGAGTCCGGACATGCTGTGGGAATCCGAGGTTTCCCTGAACGATTGCCTGTGAGTTTTATTGGAAGGTAAAGGTAGAAAAATGGCATCCATACTTAACATAGAAACTATCGTAGAGCGACGGTGCAGTGAATCATTTATAGCATTGGTTTGTTGATTCTTACAATACTCAGCTGGTAAAGGTTTGGTTCTCAGTATCCCCTTTTTGTGGATGAGGAAACTGTGTGTAGGAGCTGCATTACCCAAGGTCTCATGGTACTTATACATGTGGACTCAGTCCTTGTATAGCAGGTGTCAAACCAGCTGGAGAGTTCATTAGAGGGTGGATTTCTAGGCCTTGTCTTCAGAGTTGATGATTCATGTGATTTGGGTTAGTGGCCCAAGCATCTGTGTTTGGAGCAAGTTCCCAGGCAGTTAGGATGCTGTTGATCCAGAGATCAATCTATGAGAAGCTCTGTTCTGTACTGTCTTGGATCTTCAGAAACATGAGTCTAACTGGAAAAATAAGCTCGGAGGGTGACTAACTTCTTTGATTTTTGTTGTAAATATTTGTGTAGGGGCCATGGCTTCTGCAAATGTCCCCCAGGGTCGCTGTAAAAGTCTCTAAGCTCTGAAATTCATCAGGTTGGTGGTTGGAGTTCCTTCAAAAGTCTTCAAACATTTCATGAGTGATGTAGTATTTTGTGGAACAAAGCTGATGTATAGGTTTATTTTCTTGATCTGGTCTTGGGTGACACCATTGTCTTGGCATCCCAGGTCATCTAAAGTGAACCATCTCCAGGACAGTCAGAAGTAATTCAGGTGGAAGAACTTAAAAGTATAACACTGGGTCATACATAACTCAAGGCAACTGCATAATAGCAGGCAAGTGGGGGAGCCCAGAAAACAATATTCAGGAGTCGAGAGATGGCTAGCTAAAAACCCCGAGGTGATGGAGAATAAATCTCAGAAGCAGAGCCTCGCTCTGACTTTCTCCTGTCGCCTGTTTTCCTCCTCTTCCTTTTCCTCTAAGGCAGTTGGGTTGTAGACACTAGAATTCCTCTTTTCCAAGGCAGATTATGGCAATGATAAGTTCTCTTCTTTCCTTAAAGTCACCCCAAGGGCTGGTGAGATGGGATGCTCAGCATGCAACAGCACTTGCTGCCAAGTCCGACAACCTGAGCTCAATTCCTAGGACCCACATGGAAGGAGTGAGACAACCCCCGCCCATTGTCCTCTAACACCTCATACTTCTACTGTATCTAAAATAAACGTACTTTATAAAAAGAATCTCAAAAAATCCATGAAAACCTAAAATATGTGTCCAACCACCCTCCACCTTTTTCTGGGTAGGAGCTGGCCATAACAAAACCCTCTGACTTACCTTGTCTGATGAAAGTAATGAGACTTTCATTCTAGAAGAGGCTCTGCTATGTCCCTAAGACAAAGTCTATCAGCATTGAATTAAACTCTTTTTATTCAGTCATGTTTCTGCATGGCTGTCCCTGCTTCATCAAACCTGAACATGGAAACAAAATGATTCCATGGAGCTTTGGGTTTTTGTTTATGACATGTTCAGTGTCACATGAAACTTTGATTAAATAAGTTCATTTTATTTATCTTTTGTTAATTCATTTTGTTAATTTTGTTTTAGGATTGTTGGTTGTAACTCTTATGAGGGGTCAGTCCTGAGATAGAAGATGCCCTGTATATTCCAAAGTGATCAATAATCTATGGATTTACTATGTATCATTATTGATCATATTTCACATCTCAAAAGGCAGCTGATTTCGTTCCAGGTGTGGATATGATTATGGCTGATGATTTAACCAAATCAAATTTGGTAGACTCAAATCTAAGATTCAGGTAGGACTCTGACCTTCTGCTATCAGGGCTGATATCTTCAAACACAAAGCTGAGAACTTCCAATTCTCCAAAAGTGCCAGATTTTAATTTTTTTTTTTTGTCTCTGTTCACACTCCAGAAAGAGCTATCTTCAAAGCTCTAACCTTAGCCTGTGAGAATTGTGGAAGTTCCTGGTGACATATCTCTGTCATCTATCCATAAACATTTGCTCTCAGGTTAAGGACAGCAGTCGCCTGAACAAAATGGGAATCTATTAACATTAGACTTCATCTTGGACATATCCTCACCTGTAAGCACAACAATTCTAGTTTGGGAAGGTACCAGAAAATAGTACATTTCTAGTACTTTGGCAACACCAGTTCTGCTGTCTTGTCAGAAAAAGAAACCTTCCACTCTCACAGATTACCTATCCTTGGGGTCAATAATTACCATTCCCTGTTTTCATTGTGGTATCTAAAAGTACCAGTTAATACTTTGATAGCTATATTGTCTCATCAGTTGATGACAACCTGCTGAAGAAGAATCACATTGATCCATAATAGAGAAGAAATTATTTTTAGACTTCTTCATGGTACCCAAATGGATATGCCTACCTTACCTGTAACAGCTCTTTTATACAGAGATAGAATTATTCACAAGTCATTGTTTCACTTCTCAGACTTCTTCTAAATCTTCCTTCATCATTGACATCATACTAGATGTGGGGAAGAGGTGAATAAGCAAAAGAACTCCAGGACACTCTATTGGACCTAAAAGAAGTTGGGCTTTAAGGGTCAATAATGAAGGAGACGCTAGTAAGATCCAATGGGTCAAGATGACAGGGAGAGTTGAGATCGTCATTTTCAAACACCAGAATCTACTGATTCGTCCAAGAGTCCTTTATTCATTCACTTCATGCGGGTTTCACTTCATACAAGGGATCAGACCCTGTATGGGACAGGAAAATGCTTTTGAATAGTCCCATCCTGATGAGTCCTATATGCTTGAGAAGACTTCCTCTGGCATCTGTGTTGACAGTGGGAAAGCTTTAAGAAGGAGTTCTCAAAGTGGGCTGAATCTTTGGGTAATCTGCATATTATCAAGAGAGTAACTTGGGTAGCTACAGTTTCTACCAGGATAGTTATAGCTATACATCAGACCAGAGGCTTAGCATTTAAAGTGGGATATATCTTCTAATGCTTTGTCAAAATGAGCCACTTAAAATAATTCCCACTTCGCACCAAAGTCCCTAAGCTTTGCTTGGTAAACAAGAGCCACAAAGAAACAGTTTTGTGATATGGCATTGCTGGTAAAATCATTAATTCTGTAAGCTGAAACGGATTGAGGCTGAGGAAATTTCTTTCATGTAAGAAAAGGAGATCTCTAATGTTTATTACAATAGCTATTCATGATGCTTATCAGATATTTTTTTAGATACTTGGGTGCTATTTTGGGAGAGCTGAGGTATTCACAAACAAGTTACAAGACTTGGAGAGAAACACATGAATATCTATGTTTTCTGAATTAAATGATGTTAAACCTAACATCTCAACATGTCATGGATTTTTTACTCACTACTGTATAAAATTTATTCTTGTTTAGGACATCAGAGATTTACTTGGTTCCAAATATAAAGGAAAAGCATTTCATCTTACTTGACATCAGAATTTAATATATTAATTTACTTGCTTATTAGTCTTCCATCTCCGTGACCATGTTTGACTCTGGAGTTATAATGATAAACAAGGCAAACTCATGGATTTTACAGACTCATGATAAACAGGCCTGCCCTCATGGATTTTACAAATACCATTGGATAGATCAGAAATTAAGTAATAGATTATGCAATTATCAAACAGTTGATTGTGCTATGATTTCAAGGGACATCTGAAGAGTGAAAAGAGATTATTTAAGAACACTAAATTTCATCTCAGAGGCGTTTGAGCTGAGATAAAAGAGAATTGCCTTCTTTAACCAGCTCTGTGAGTGTAGCCATTCTCTAGGCCTCAAGAATGTTCAGAAGGTTGGTTATGAGTCATCTTGTCTAATTCCATGTATTAAACTATTATTCTGGAGCTTTGGGTCTGGTTTTTCTCAGGTGATTCAAACATGAAATTTCTAATTAGATATTGGATCCTCTGTGCCTATGTGTCCCATTGGCCAACTCAAACACACTTTGCTCTAGTTCCTATGGCTCTATAAAACAATGAACCTAAAATTCAGTGGCTGAAAAAAAATGGCACTAGTCCGTTTGCTTAAAAAAAATCAGTGTGGGTAGAACTTGGCAAATTTGAATTGTCTTTGCTCCAGCTCATAGGCTTAAGAAAATATTCAATTTAAATCACCCACAGGTAAAGTGAAAGTAGAAAACATAATACTCCCTGAGCAATAAGGAAGGAAACTAAGTAAATAGATGGTATTTCTGATAGTGTAGTAACTTCTCTTTGGCAGTGTATTAACAGACATTGTCCAATTGCATCCTTAGAAGAAACTCAAGGAATTAATATGTGTATACACACATATGCTTGGCATGCTATCGCTTTAGGGGATTTCATATTCTTGGAGGTTTAGTAATGGTTAACCTGGAAAGGTTTATGGGAGAAGACTTTTGGTAGAATCCCTAAAGAAGATAAAACAAGTTGCAGAGGAGGCCTTTTGAGGGGAAGAAATGACATGAATGGAAATCTCAAATAAGAGGAATCCAGGAAGAGAAAATCGTAAGTTGTTAAGTATAGAAAGACAGACGCTAGCTGATGAACAGGAAAGACTGTTAAAAAGCAGCTGTAAATCCTAAGGAGGGCCTCTAATAAACTTGTGAAGCAGTTGGACATTATGATAGTGTTCTTCAAAGGGCCATGGGATGACCTGAGGGATGGCTGAAGGAAGAAGGCTTTTGCTGGGGACAAGCAGATTGAAATGGAAGACCAGGAATGGGGTTTGGAAGCTCTTCATCCCAGTTCAAAGGCAAGAGACTGGAGTACAGGGTCCTCACTAAGACTGCTGTCAAAGAGAGTATCATTTAAACTGAGAATTCCCCGGGGAAAAGTCAGTAGAGTGTGTGGTAAACACAATGTCCTGTGCTTTTTGGAGTGTGCTGAAGATTTGGAACCTAAGACTACTTTGTCTTCCATAGCAGACATGTGGATATTTAAGGAAGTAACTCTATTTAACATTTATTATTTAATTAGCCAGGCAAGCCAACTTATTGTGGGCAAGCACTTCATCTTATATAGCTCAATGATTAGCAAATGAAATAGTCAGTAACTGCCTTGAGTTGAAAGTAGACTCTAAGATAAATATTTGAGATAACTCCTCGATTATGAAGGTGAGTATATTCTATATTTATAGATGGGAAGTTTCAGGGGAGGGAAGGGAATCTTTGAAGGTCATGACCTCAAGCCTGTGTGTTCAGTTGGAGCTCGGGCTGGTGAGAAAGTTCTCGGATCAGGACTATTTGTCCACTGCCTTCTACCAGTCTGATGGGGGCTGTTTCTAGGAAATTCTGCTTCCCTGGCTTGTTCTGCTCCTAAGCCTAGAGTAGAACCCCAGGCAGAGGTGGTGATCCAGAGTTTAAGGTAGGCACATGTGATGTTACCGGTATGAGGGCAGGCATCAACATCCTTGTTACTATAGAAACCAAAAGAATAAAGGAACAGGAGAACCCAGGACATGCACAACAGTCTTACTGCTTCTTACTCACCGTTTCCTTCTAGAATGTACACATGCTTTTGGCTGCTGCAATGCAAACCCAGCTGCCTGCAGTGGCTCCAGCAGCCTTCATGTTCCTTCTCGGTCCACGGGCACATGTCCATCTCCCAGTTTAGTCTCATTTGCAGACTTAATTAGCAGGCTCTTTACCCCTATCCCAGATCCTTCATGATGGTATTCAATAAGATCAGACCAAGTAGCACTTTCCTGAAGCTCCTCCCCTACGACCCCTCCTCTGGCATTGTCTCACAATTCAGAAATGACTGGCTGTCACTTTGACCTGCAGGGCCTTTGAGCCATTTCTTGGTCCTTGTCATGAGTCATAACCAAGATGATCTAAATGAATTTGGCAAAGAACAGTTAATGAGGCAGCGTGCTAAATGTACCATTCTAATCACAGTATTGGCTTCATCTCCTTTTGTCCAACTAAATCTTTAGTTCCCTTAGCAAATGGTTTCCAGGGATAAGCATTCAAGTGGATTTCAACAAATCCTAACATTTATTGTGGGGAAAACCCCATTGTCACTTACTTTATAACCGCGATGTTTATGTGAGGGGTAGGAAAACATACATTATTCTATTTTATAGGTGGTATGAAGTGATTCATCCAGTGCCCTGAACAGGACATCTGTGCTTCTTTGTAAGTCCTGACTCTGCTCACTGCGTCAGTCCCAGTCTCCATGGTTCTACCACAGCATGAATCCCTTTTAAAGCCGGTCTCACTCTGCAGACAGCTGCTCCATCTGCCCCACATAATAAGCAGCTATGCCCTGGCTTCATGTTACAGAAGTAATCATCTCTATCTAAAGGAATCTAATTCAGCAAACATTTCCTTTTGAAATCCTCCCTCCTTCTCTCCCTCCCCCTCCCTCTCTCCTTACCTCCCTCCTCCTCCCTCCTTCTCTCTCTCTCCTCCTCCCTCCCTCCCTCTCTCTCTCCCTCCCTCTCTCCCCTTCCCTTTTACTTTTTTCCATCTTCCTGGCTTTCCATTTTAAAAGTCTCACTATGAGGCACAGCCTGGTCTTGAACTCATGATCTTCTCACACGTTTCCTCACAGGTTTCCTCACACGCCTGTGCTGCACAGACGGCAGATTTTTTTTCCCACTCTCCAACAAGAAATTATGAAAACGATGTTTTATCAATATACTTGAGTGCCCCAAACTGATGGACAAATAGAACCTGATAGTTAAGACTTCAGAAGTCACTTGTCAAGGCCTCTTAGTCTGAAGTCTATGACCATCTAGAAAACATGTGCATATGTCTCTGTCCACCTGCGCATCTGCTTTTGGTGGCTTCCATCAGCATTTCTGAGCATATTAAGTTTTACTCCCTGTTCTTGACAAGCATAAGGAAACACTAAGAGGTAAAAGTACTCCATAGTAATGAAACCCACTAAGTGTTTCCAACTGGATTGTTCTCTGGCCACATCTATTTCAGTACACAGATGTGAAAACAAGCAGCCAAACCATGGCCAATTTGGGGGCCTTGGGCGCACTGACGTCTGGGTGCCCTTTCCCACGCCCTTGCACCTTCTCTCCTCTTTATCTTTGCCGTAACCTCTTGCTCTGATTAGTACTTTGTTATTGTTCCCAATATGCCCTTCATTTCATGTGTGTGTAGAGGACTTTTTAATCTAGTTTTAAAAATATTGTTTGAAAACTAATCTCTCAGGAACGTTAATGTTTCTCTCTCTCTCTCTCTCTCTCTCTCTCTCTCTCTCTCTCTCTCCTCTTTCTCATTTATCCAGATGTGAGAAAGTTCTCATCACAGCTGTTGCCAATCACTCCTACAATGTTGCCTTCCCCGCCACGATGGGTCTATACCCTCAAACTGTAAGTCTGAGTAAGTACTTGCTTTCTGAAGTTGTCTCTTGTCATGTTTTTGGTCACAGTGATGAGCAAAGTCACCGATACAGGAAATTGGTGCCAAGAAGTGGGATCGTGGCTATGACTAATCTTGACCATGTGGGTTGTAGGCCCTTAGACATGGTTTGTGGGAGGAAGAGGCTGAACTCTGAAGTTCAGTGCTGAAGAAGCCCTAGGGTACTTCAGGCAGAGTTGCCAGGGCTGTTCCAATGGTATTCTGGGAAACCAGAAAGCTGGTAGAAAAGCAGCCAGTGAAAATCAGGCTCATGCAGTTTCAGAGGGGAACAAAGACTTAATCAGGAATTAGACTATAGGACATTGGTATTATACTCTGAAACACACGCACACACATGCACACACACACACACACACACACACACACACACACAATCAAGTGACATTCTGTCTGAGTCTGATATTTTGAGTGAGGCTGGGCTAAGTTGTTTTGAGGATGAAATTTCCAGATGTATCTAGGTTATGTTATGGTTACTGATCATTATTCCTAAATCTATAGTGAGAAAGAGAGCGAGAGATTGAGAGAACAAGAGAGAGCGAGAGCGAGAGAGAGAGAGAGCGAGAGAGCGAGAGAGCGAGAGCGAGAGAGCGAGAGCGAGAGAGAGAGAGAGAGCGAGAGAGAGAGAGAG
>CABHPQ010171103.1:0-18368 GCA_902168405.1 Peromyscus aztecus
CTGGGGACAAAGACTCCTCCCTGGGCTCTTTCCGGTAGCTGTGCAACCACTATGAAATGTGGCATACTCGGGCTTTCCCATGGCAACGCTTACTCAAGATAGTGCTTGAAAAGGACTTAAGTTTCTCCCTGGACAAACAATTAACCAACTCTCCCAGGCTAGGAGACTGCCAGACCACCTCCCGCATCAGCCAAAAACACTCACTGGCGTTCGGGGAGCTTATTGAACCTTTTAAGTAAAGCAGACTTACTGGGAGGCCATTGTTTCAGCGGGGTGCTGGTGTTTGGTTTCAAAGTGGATGCAAAATGCTTTGACATCTACTGTACCTTTAAAGTGTGATTTACATGTCAAATTATAGAGTCTTCACCATATCTGTTTTCACAACTTTGGAGTTGGTTGGCTGAACCTTGGTTTGGACTTCCTCGAATCATCTTGTAAGGTTTGGATTCAGAGTCTGGTTCAAATTACAGTTTTGCCTCTTGATTGGTGTGTTAGTTTTCTCACTTCTGCGACCTGCCTGAAGCACCATAAGGGAGGAAGGGCTTTTGGTTCATGGTTTCAGAAACCGAGGCTGGCGTGGTGGGAAGGCATGGAGGAGGGACCCAGTCTGGGGCGGTGGGAGTGGAGGTCAGAGCCAGAGCCAGACCTTCAAGGCCGGCTCCCTCTGACTCACATGTGTGTATCCTAGAGATCACAGTCCCACTGATTCCCAAAACAGGGCCGTCAGCTGGGTAACCAAACGTTTCAACACAGGAGACTGCTGGGAGCCTTTCACATCCAAACCATCACCTGGTTCCATCTCAGGAAATAAATCACTCAAACTGAGCTTTAACCCTCCACAACTCCTGCATCCCTCCCCCACCAGCAAAAAAACTACGCAACAAAAACTTGTCTGGAGTCTGAAGTTTTAAGAAAATGAAAGCTTGTCCTATCACTTGGTGAACTAAGATGCCTGGCAGAGTTGGTTGTAATTCCTGTAGCATGGGTGCTTGACCATCCATGGCTATGGATTCTGGATCCATAGACTCAGTCAACCTCAGAACAAAGCTTTTGAAAAGTCGGTATTGAACATGTATAGACTTCCCCGACTCACCACTATTTTCTATACTGTGTGGTAGAACAATGCTTTACTTAACATCTACACTGTGTTAGGCATCATGAATGAGGGTTGATTTAAAGTATATGGGAGATGTACACACACTGTGCACAGATAATAAATGCACTATTAATATAATGAACTTGAGCCTTCTTGGATTTCGCTCTCTTTGGGGAAGAAGGGAGGGACAAATTCATTCCGAAGTATGAATAAAATCAAGACATTCCACAAACCAACAGACTGCACCAGGCAGAATGATCTTCGTGGTCAGTGGTGGATCTGAAAGCCCCAAGTTTATCTTGTTGGAGATGTCCTGGAAGACATCCAGCCCACCAAGGCTGCTCAAACTCCTAATTCTGTGAACGTCAATGACTGGACAGTAATTATAATAACTAATTTTTTAAATGATCGAAAGCAACCACTTGTTTTTACATTAGCATTGTTGGTTTTTAAATACACAGTCCGTGAATCAAACGTGGGCTTCAGCTTTGAGTTAGGTCTCAAAGAAACCCAGGACAAATGGCTGAGATGCCTATTTAAGACATCAAAGCAGATTCTGGCCACCAGTCTCCCTCAGTTCCTACCTGGTCCAGGGTCCCCCAGGCTGGCAGATCCCACCTTCTACCCTAAAGTCCCTGGGCTTCCCCAGCCTTCGATCTCTGTGTAACCTCAGCCATTTTGGCTACCTTGCCTTCTGGGCTCTTGGCCCCTTGGTCTCTCGGTCCATGGCTCCCCACACTTTTCTCTTCCTCTCTTGGCCCCACCCCCCACATCTGCTCCCATGGCCCAGTTAATTCTAGACCCTTCCAGATGCCTCTGGCTGTATTCTCCCTCATACCTCCTTAACCCATACCTAGTGGGGCAATCATATCCTCTTTTTTTTTTTTTTCCCCCTTTTTCTTTTTAATTCACTTTGGAAGAAAAGTGGAGGGGCAGGGTCAAAGATCCTATGTTCTTTAAAAATACATTAACTCTTTATCATTCTTGAGTGCTGAGATTTTCCCCCCCCCTACATGTAGGGGTTTGATTACAAATCATTCTAGAGGGACATGGGGGGGGGGCAGGGGATGCTGTTGCATATTAAGGCTGCAGTTTTGTGGATCTTTGTAAGGCTTTTCCTTAGTGTGATGTAAAGGTTTGTAACCTGTCATCTCCCTGCTTGTAGGCTGTGTTTTACATAAAACCTTCAGCTTCTTTGCCACCAACCTGGATGTCGTTATCATCGCTGTTTACAGTCCCCCCCTCCCCCCGTGTGAGTAGTGTTAAGCCTTGAATGGCATTAATAAAATAATTAACTGATAGGGATTTGGATGCTCGAGACAATTGGTACATGTTGACAGCACCCGCGCCAACGGCCTGCCTGCCATTAGCCAGCCTTTCTGGAGACTGGCTTTGCTGACCCTTTTCTTCAAATGTCCTCTCTTTCACTCTGACCTTTACTCCCTCTCCTTTCTCCCCAGTTCCCTCTCCTCGCTCCTTATCCCATCTTTTACCCCCCTTCCTCTTTTCTTTGCCTCCTTCCTGTTTTCCATCCTCTCAGCCCCTCTCCTCTTCCTTCCCCATCCCCTTTGCCCTTCCGCTCCCTTCACGGCTTCCCCCTCCCTTCTTGCCTCTCCCTTCCCTCCCCACCCTCATCCCTTTTGCCCCCTCCTCCTTCCCCCCTCTTCTTCCTTTTCTCCTCTCTGTTTGCTTCCTCCTTTCGGTCCCTTCCTGCTTCCTGTTTTTCTTTCTGTCGTTTCTCTGTGTGAGACACATTCTTCACTATGTTCTGTCTTCACCGCTTTGTAGTCAACTCTGTGATGCTTGTGTGGAAAAGGACCATTGCCTAGCAATCCTGTGTGCTGCTTCTGCCGGCCGCTGGCGAGCCGGCTCGTCCAGGCCTCCTTCCCACACACCGCTCTGCCTTCCTCGGCTAGTGCTTCCTCACTCCCCCTGTCTGCCGCCTTCCACCTCAACACTCCGCATCCTCCCGGATGCTTCCTAGGGTTCCTTTTGAAATTGATGCTAGCCTTTTGTTCCAGGCGCACTCTGAGCTACTGGGTCAGGCAGCTCGCAGCCTCCCTGGGGCAGTGCTATGATGAATTTTGGCATGGCCAGGCTGTTTAACAACTCCATTGCAGAAGTGCCAGCTTCCTCCAAGATTGAAAGGAGCTGTGATGAGCTTTTTCCAAAGGCTCCACCAGGTTCCCAAATACCAAAGATTCCCGCAGATCTCTAAATTATGTGGCAATTTTTTAGAGCCACACCTACCCAATAAAAGTGAATTTTCTGTTGCAAGAAACATAGCTACTCTGTGATCTTATTAGTTGAGGGCTCAAATTTTCCTGAGACTCACGTTGTTGCATTCAATAATTTGTTATTTCAAATTTCAGGTCCTGTCAATCTTTCCACGTGGGTGATTGTCAGCTATTCCTCATCTCTGCCATCAGCCACGTGTTTTTGCCTTTTTACAAGTCATAATTGCTATGAAAGATTGTGCCAATTAGTTTAATGTTTGTCTTTTCAGAAACATTTAGAAAGTTATCTGTACTCAGTACATGTATTCTTTAAAAGAGTCATTTATTTTTATTTTATTTGCATGGGTGTTTTGCCTGCATATAAGTGCACTACATGTGTGCCTAGTTCCCTCATAGGCCCAAGAAGGTGTTGGATTCTCTGGTACTACAGTTACAGGCAGTTGTGGGCCACCATGTGGGTGCTGGGAACTGAACCCAGATCCTCTGTAGAAGTGGTAAGTGCCCTTAATCATGGAGCTGTCTCTCTAGGCCCCAAGACTACGTATTTTGGAGAGTTGAACCAGTTACTTTAGAACCAAGCTCTGCTTGCCTGTGAAAAACTATTTAAGTTAGATTATGTAGTCAGTCCTTCATATCTGTGGATTCTGCACTCATGGGCTTCAATAGCATACTAAAAAAATTTTGGGAAGGATTTTTTTATCGGTTGTAGACATGGATACCTTGTCATAATTCTTGAAACAGTATACTGTAGGAATTGTTTAGACAGTAATCTACACATGAGTTAGATACACAGGGGAAGGGCTAAGGGGAAGCCTCATTCAATGGTAGAGCATATGTGCATAGGTTGTATGTAAACACATCACCATTTAGCTATTTACTACTTATTTACATTTCTTTTGAGACATGGTTTCTCTACATAGCCCAGGCTAGCCTAGAATTTACTATGTAACCCAGGATGGCTTTGAACGCCCTGTAATCTTCCTGCTTTAGCCTCCCAAGTACTGGGATTACAGGTGTTTGCTACCATGTCCTGCTTATTCTGCCATTTAAAAATTTTTTTTTTACTGTGTGTGTGTGTGTGTGTGTGTGTGCGTGTGTGTGTGTGGAGGTCAGAGGATAACTTTCTGGAGTTGGTTCTCCCCTTCTGTCATGTGGGTTTTTAGAATTGAACTTGGGGTATCACACTTAGTGGCAAGCACCTTTACCCACTGAGTTATCTTGCTGGGCTGGTCTTTTTTTTTTTTTTTTAAACATCACTCTGCCATTTGATATGACTCCAGCATCTGCAGATTTTGCTGTGGAAGGCATAGTCTGGAGTCATCTGTTGTTGACACCTTTACAGGATGGATGGAGGCATTTCCCATCTCCAGGGATAGAGCAGATGTGGTGGCACAGGTACTCCTTGAACACATCATCCCTTGATTTGGCTATTTGGCGTGCCACAGACTATCCAAACGGACAACACCCAGCCTTCACTTCCAGGGTCATGGAGCTCGTGACTGAAGCCCTCAGCATCTCCTGGAAACTCCATATCCCCCCCAAGCTCCTAGGACATCAGCGCTGGTACTACCTCTCCAGGCTCCAGTTGGCACCTATCCAAGGTAAATGGTCTGCCCAGCAACTGGGACCCTCCACCCTCCAGTTTTCCAAAACATCCCAATGAAGGGCCTATCTGCTCTCCTGTCCTGCTCATTCGCCTTTGGCATTCACCCTTGCCTCTCCTGTACAACCAGGGCCCATCTCCATCCCATTCTTTCGGGCAGTCTTCACTCTTCCTATGGCTAGCCCTGTTCATAGGGCCGATGTTGATGATCTATTTTTTCTCCTAGCAGCTCGCCTTCTCTTCTTCCTCAAGAAACAGATTCCTGAGGTCATGATCGTTAACCAGATGCTTCCTCACCCATACCTCCTGCTGAGCGTGAGCCCAGTGACTCCCAATTCCCCCTCCCCATGTCATCCTGTGCCAACAGGAAGCAGCCAGACTTGAACCAGTACCCACATATCCAAGACGGTTGGGAATGTTTGGTTGGAAACTCTGCCTCTCAGTCCTATTCCTCCCTCTCCAGACCCTGCCCACCTCAGAAAGACTGCAAACGTCCAGGCTCCTCCCCCAAAGCTCAAGACTGTGCCTACAAGGTATTTAATCCCCCCCCCCCCATTCCAAGACCTGCCATGTGATCCTCCACCACCTCTAGGGAGCCAGAAAGGTCACCCAAGAGTGCTTGGCTCATTAAACCTGGTCTTTTTAATTCCACTTAATCTGGCTTACTGAGACGGCAGAGAAACCTAATATAGGGATATAAAAAATCCTATCAGATACTATTTATTATTTTGTGGTATTGGAGCTTTATCTTTAATAATTCCTTTACCTTTTGTTTTTGTAGTACCTTGCATTGAACCTAGGACCTCGCACATGCTAGGATGTCCTCTACCACCCAGCTACATCTCCAGCCCCTCTTTCAGGATAATTTATATTTGAAATTATCCAAGCTGGTCTTGAGCTTTGGGCTTCTCCTACCTCAGCCTCATGAGAAGCTGAGGTGGCAGGCTTGTAGGACCAGGCGCAGCTTCTGTCTCCTTCCATCTACTTAAAGAGCATGCTCACTAAAAAGCAACTGGTGATCTTTACTTAAAGCAACTTTCATGCCGTCTTGCCAGAGAAGGCACCACCGCTGGGGCCCTTTCCATTTTGTTCACGAATGAGGAAGTTCACGAATTTCAAGTCAGTTTATGCGACCAAACCGTGTTAGAGTCACAGGGCCGCTTCGTACACTGGGATCTGCCTTTGGACTTGAGGTCATCGGAGTCTCCATGCTCTCGGGCCCCACATCAAGCATCTCTACAATCAAGAATGGGAGGAAAGCACATGTCTGTGTTTTCACCACCAGTGATGAGTGGTCTCAGGAAGGGTAACTTGGGCCGGGTTAACGGTACCTTCTTCCCTGTCCTTTCTGGAACTCATTAAGTTAATACACTGTTGCCGGCATGGGGCAGCGTCTTTGATGGTGAGTACAGTTAAATGCCTCTTTAGACATGTCATTGACTAACTGACACAGGGAGGTGCGTGGAGTGTGGTTGGCTGTGGGGGAGGGCGGGGGAGGGAGAAAAGAAGTGTCGCTCTCTGTATTTTTTCACTTAAAAATGCTTCTTAACAATCCCTTGCAGCTGGCGGGAGGCTAAGGTTTCTCACACTCCGAAAGGAAGTCAGGCCGTAAATAACCCGGGTAGGAACACCTGGAAAGAATAACGCTTTTCTAGGCGCTCCGCTGTGTTGAGGGTGGATGCCAGTCTGGTGAGTGAGTGTGCTCACATGGCATGGAAGAGTGTGTAAATGCCACGTTAGGATGAGGCCAGGGAAACATTTCCATTTTTAACCTCCAAGCGTTCAACTCACAGTTTAAGGGGGAAAGTGCAGAAAGACGTCTGTGGAACGTTACCATGGCGCCATCTTGTTCAGTGTGACAGGCTCCCCTGCCCCAGCAAGCAATGAGAGACTCAGAGAAGGATATTGGTACTCTCAGAACCAGAGACTGTGGAACTTCCCAGAAGTTGTTGTGGTTGTTACACTCAGGGATGAGACTCAGAGGGCAAAGATAAGCAATGCTTTCTTCATCTGAACACAGAGTAACAACTTGTGTTGGGTCAAGAGGTAGCTCAGTAGGTAAGTGCTTAATAGATACCCAGCACCGGGTTGGGGGGGGGGGAGCAGAGCCTGGTGACAAAAGCTTGAAATCCTAGCCTTAGGGAGGTGGAAGCAGGACCACCCTTAGGGACTGCAAGACAGCACACTTGTGAACTCCAGGCTGAGCGAGAGATCCTGTCTCAAAATACAGGTGGAGAACAGGTGAGGAAGACATTTGACATTGTGTTCTGGCTTCCATGTATACATGTGTCTATGTATGTCCCACTCCTACACATAAGAACATGTATATGCACAAAACAAAACAATAAGAAAAACCCCACCCACTGACTGAGGGGTTATCCATCTTTTTTTTTTTTTTTTTTTTTTTTTACTTCATCCACATTTAGAAGGCTACACTGGATGTTTGGTCAGACAAGTGTTAAATACAGGCCTGCTGGGAATCATGGATGCTTCTGGGGGGCCACTTGGCCGCTGATACTAGCTGTGATGTTCAGCCCATCCTCTGGAGGCCCTTCACAGATTTTAAGCTGGAGTAACCCAGCCTCCCTAGGAGCCAGGCACAGTGGAAAGCAGTTGGCAGCACTAGCCTGTATTCGGGAAAGTGTGCATCTGCCTTTCTCCCTTGGATGCTGGGATCATGTCTAGGCCACGAGATAGAATAGAAGAGTGTGACACATCCACCCTGAGTGTGGCTGGGGAATGCACACTTCTTAGGTGAGAAGGAGGAGCTGGTCTCCTACAGCTCATTCCTTATTCTGCTGACTTGGTCTTTACTCTGAAGTCCAGATGGGAAAGAAATCTCTTTTATGTTTAGTCTCTCCTCGGCGTTTACAGACGCGCTCCCTCGGCGTTGACTGCCAAGTCCATTTTATAGCATTGATGAGTGTAGCAGGGAAGGGGAACAAGTGTGTTTGGGTCTATGGGAACTGGAGTCACAATCTTCTCAAGTTGACACCCCGCCCCCCAACTAGTTGTCTCCTTTACACAGTGAATTGGTCTCCAAGACCAAACCACTGCATCAGTGGACCCTAGCAATGAGAGACCACCATGCCTCAAGACCCCAGACAGCCTGCTGAGAGAGCCCTTCAGGATCTATGACTCTTTCTTCATGTAGCCTCTTCCCCAAATCTAGTCTGTGCCTCCTGGGGTGAAGCCAGGTGAGGATGGTCCGGAAGGGAGAATTATTAATACTTATGATAGTTAATGCTTGTCGGGAGGGCCAGCTGCTGCTGCTGCTTCCCCTCCCCCCTTCCCCTCCCCTCCCCCTCCCCTCCTCTTCTTCCCTCCTCCCCTCCCCTCCCCTCCTCCTCTGTCACTGTGATTTTTGTCTTAGAGTCCTTTTTGTTGTTGTTGTTTGTTTGTTTGATGATTGATTGATTGACGGAAGGCTTTTTGGAGGAAGTCACTATCTCCCGAACACCGAGGAACTAATATTTTTCCATAACTGCCTTGTGCCAGACACATTAAGATTTTGTGTGTCATTATACAATTAAACACCTCCATGGGGAGGATGGTCTAGATAGTTGGCTTTTAAAATATCAACTTATAAGTCCCTCTAAACAAAGGAGCAAAGAGAAAATACAAGGTGGGGGGGAGCTATTTTCCATGTGCTTACTCTGTGAAAAAGTGAGTTGCATACTGTTCTTGTTACCTTCCGTGTTGGGGTGAAAATGCCTGGCAGAAGCAACTTAGGAGAGGAATGTGTGTGCAGGTACCCCAGGAGGCCAGAGCGCATGCATCTGATCCCCGGAACTGGAGTTACATCTGTGAACCACCTTATGTGGGTGCTAGGAACTGAACCCAGGTCCTACGTGAAAACAGTAAGTTCTCTTAACTGCAGAGCCGTTTCTGTAGGCATCACTGTTAGGCTGCTGCTCTAGTCAGGCTCAGGAAAAGATAAAACATTTTGTTTATTAAAAAATTCTTTTCTGTGTGTGTATGTATGTACATAAGTATGATACATGAGAACATGTGCTATGTAAATATTCAGAGTCCAGAAGAGGACCTGGGATGTCCCACTTCATTATTCTCAGCCTTTTCTCCTTGAGGTAGCATCTCTCACTGAACCTGGAGCTCAGCTGGTGGTCAGCGAGCCCCAGCTATCCTCTGGTCTCTGCCCGCCACAGCACTGGGGTTATAGGTGCCTGGGCAGCCATGCCCAGCTTCTGACACGGGTACTGGGATCTGAATTCAGATCTCCATGCAGGCACTTTTACCCATGGAGCCAGTCTCCAGCCTGGGGTTTTGGTCTGTGATTTTAGAAAGCCTTCAGTCCATCATGACAGAGAAGGCGTGGCAGTGGGAACAAGGACTGGCTGTGTTCACACGGTGTTGGCAGGAAGTAAAGAACTCAGGTGGATGGAACAAGAGGCCGGTAGAACCTTCAAAGGTCCACGCCCAGGAGCCCACTTCCTCCATCCTGGCCCTGCCTTCTGAAGGCTCCCTAGCCTACTAATAAAGTCCCACAGGTAGGGATACATGCTGAAAATATGAGCCTGTGGGGGCCATGACATATAACTTGATATGCCATTCATTCATTCATTCATTCATTCATTCACTCTTCCCATTCAATAATTATGTACTGAGCATTTCCTTATGCAAAGTATTCATGGTGCCACGGGGGAATACAAGAATTGCAAGGCCTGGACTTTATCTTCTGCAAAGGTTCACCCTAATATGTATCATGTGTTATAATTTTCATGCATGTCAATCACAGAGGAGTCTAGATCAAGAGGGTTTTTTAAAAAAAATTTTTTTAAAACAGTGAAATAAAGAAACCAATGAACATATTTGCTTCTTTTCTTTTCAGAATGATGAGAGTTGCCACTGATTTTTAAGTCAAAACACATTTGACTTTGAATCTTGAAGAAGACTATTGTTCTATTAATTAAACAAAAACACAGATTGAGCACACACAGGGTAATTCTAAAAAGAATAATTGTCTGAGCAACAGGTTGTGATTTGAAACTTTGCTTCAATTATAGTTGAAACCCAGAATCCTTTTGCTGTTTCTTTGCAGACCAGACGCTGAGATCACGTGACCCTTGGGATGAAGATGGGAACTGTAGTGCAACATTACATATACCCAAGAGGAAAAGAACAGCAGCCTAACTGAAAAGATGGGATTTTTTTTCATCCACAAGGGCAAGTGTCCCACATAATTCAAGTATGGTAAATCTTGGTATATCATTTATTTATATTACATTTTTTTTAGCTTCCATATTAGGGAAGGGATAACTGAACAATATTTTCTTATGCCAACAAGATGGCTCAGGGGGTAAAGGTGCTTGGGGCCAAATCAGGTGACCAGGGTCCATATGGTGGAAAGCGAGAACTGACTCCTACACGTTGTCCTCTGACTTCCACACGCATATGTATTTGCACATAAAATAAATACAATATAATAAAACATTTTAAAAGAACATTTCCTTGATTGACCAACAACAGAAGTAATTTAATAAGGAAATCTGTGAGATGGTCTGCATTGACAGGTATCTCTCAGGTTTATGTTTTGGTGGAGGATTTTGGAAACAAATTTATTTTGTGATGTTCTTGAGTTTTCTTTGTTGTTGTCTTTTTTAAGTTAGCCCAGTTTTAGTTCATCTTTGTGTGTGTGTGTGTGTGTGTGTGTGTGTGAGCTCACGCTCATGCTGGCATGCATACGTGTATATGTATGTGTGTGGACATAGACATTAGGTGTTGTGCTGGCTAGTGTTTTGCCGATCTGACACAAGTTGAAGTCATTTTGGAAAAGAGAAGCTCAATTGAGACAATGCCCCTACCGAATTAGCCTACGGCGAGCCTGTGGGCTCGCTCTCTTGGTTGATGATTGGTGTGGGAGGGCTCAGCCCATTGTGGACAGTGCTACCCCTGGGCTGGTGGTCCTGGAGTATATAAGAAAGTAGGCTGAGAAAGCCATGAGGAGCAAGCTAGTGAATGACACTCCTCCATGGCCTCTGCATCAGCTCCTGCCTCCAACTTCCTGCCCTGACTTTCTTTGATGATGGAATGTGATATGGATGCATAAGACAAAATAAACCTTTTATTCCCCAAGTTCGTTTTGGTCATGGTGGTTTTTGTTTCTTTTTTCTTTTTAAGATTTATTTATTATTATGTATACAGTGTTCTGTCTGCAGGTCTGAAGAGGGCACCAGATCCCATTACAGATGGTTGTGAGCCACCATGTGGTTGCTGGGAATTGAACTCAGGACCTCTGGAAAAGTAGCCAGGGCTCTTAACCTCTGAGCCATCTCTCCAGCCCCTGGTCATGGTGTTTTATCACAGCAACAGAAACCTAACAAGACAGGTGTCTACCTCAGTCATTCAGTGTTTGAGACAGAGTCTCTTACTGTGCCTGGATCAGTTTGCCTAGAACAACTGGCCAGCAAGCTCCAGGTGCGCACGTCTGCACTTGGCTTTTTCATGTGGGAGTGACCCCAGGTCCTCATGTTTCTGTGGTAAGCACTGTACTGACCAACATCTCTCCAGCCCCCAGTTTGTCTTTTAATTCCACTTTGGCTTATAATCAAATGGAGAAACGCAACCCAAGGGTAAAGGGACAATTTCCTCAGCAATGCCATATAACACAGGTGGGTGTTATATGTTGTGGTGGTATGGTAAATCTCTGTGGGACTTACAACTTTACTGTCACCTGCGGGTGACACTCCGTATAAGACATATTAACTAAAGAGAGATTTACAAAACCAAACCATAAAGAAAAATACCAGTGAGTGCTTCTCATTTTCCCAAGCACAGTTTTTATATTTGTATCTCTTCTAAAATGGCACTATGATTTTTTTAGCACTAAATTTGACAAGCAGTAGGTCTAATTACTGCTGAGCTTGTGAAATAAATATATATGTACATGATACGAGAGAGCTGGCATCTAAATATTTAGCTTTCACCTTCATGAGATATTTGTTAATAAAGTTTCATAAGGATTTAAAAATCACTACCTATCACAGTTGTACCTCTAATAAACTAATTACATTTGTTGTTTCTACTCTGTAATTAGGTATAATTACACTAATTGCATAAACAGATGCTAATCAGCCTGAAATTACTTTATAAAATAAGAGCATTTACACAATAATAATGCCATTAAAAAACATAAGCCCCCCAAAAGGAGACAAAGGAAATGCCACCAGGAAGTTCTGTGAGGGATTAAGTGTCTGGGACCTAGGTACAATAAAGACCCTGTCACCGGCCCATTACCCTAATGCACGCCATTCCTCTTAGATATAGTATGTTTAAATCCGGGCTGTGAATTTCCAGGCCTTTGTGCCTTTGTCTCCCCCACCTGAACATTTTTAATGTAGTTTTTGTTGTGTAAATCTATATAAGTGCCATCAGCCGTCAGCGGTGACATCCGATGGCATGAGGCCGACCCAGTCTGCATGTATTAGGGCTTTTTTGTGTTTGTGCAGGGGAGACCACTTAAACAAATTCCAGCTGAAGGAATAAACCTGTGAAAAGAATACATTTTCCCCTGGCTTTGAAACAATAGCTCCACTCTGAATCGATGCCCTAGAGAAGAAGAAATGGCGTGGAAGCGTGAAGGTCTTTTTCTCCAGAAGGCAAGGGCAAGGTAATGATGATGATTTTGACTTCTGGACAAAAGAGATCTCTTGATTTATCAGCTTAATGAGAGGACTAATCTAGAACACACCGCGGAAAGCCTTTGTGGAGTGATTGCTAAATTTTGCATTTGCCCCAAAAGAAGCTCCAACCACAGCAACAACCACCACCACAACAAATACTGAGAACTCAGCAATTCCACAAAAATGCTGAGGCCTGTAAACAGACAGGAGCCCCCTGGACATTCCTCTGCAGCTCTCTGAAGCACTGCAGGTCTGTCAATGCTAGACATAAGTAACACAAACACCGGAGGGAGGGCTATGCTGGGGGGAACCCAGCATGTGTTAAAATGCAGTATTTGTATGTGGTAGCTGACCTTCTGCAGCGCCTGCAAACAATAGCTTGGGATTTTGAGATTTGTTATTAGATATGCCTTGAATAGGATTTGCCGTTGTTGACGATGAATTTGGAGCCTTGGAAATGAGTAGGTCCTTGGGCCTTCAGTTCCTAATACTCTTGGGAGATGTACACTGGACAAGTCCAGGCCTTTTGTCCCTTGGAAAGTATTTAAGAGCATTTGGGGCTGGAGAGGCCATCTCAAGGGTAACCTGGCAACTCCAATGCGAATTTAGCATCTTGGATTCCCCAGCAATTAATAGCACATAGGGGGCAAAAATAAGAGAAACATTCCTTGCAGCACTGGACGATGCTACAGTGATGTGGGCTCAGGGAATAACCGACCAACGGATCTAGGAATCTAGGGGGGAAAAGAAAAAAAAGTGGTATTTTTGGTAGAAATAGAAAAAAAAAATCTCTACAGAGAAGGTAGTGTTTAAGCTTTGTTTTACCCAAAGGCTTGGTGATATTATTTGAATTTTGGGACAGTACTTTATTTTCTCGGATTATAAGGTACTATTTACCCTAAGTTCTAGCAATGATAGCTAGGACCAGTAGAAGAGATGGAAGGGCCTTAAACGTGTGCTGCTCCGTCACTGTCCAGGATGCCTGCTGCTCTGCGGTGTGCAAGAAGGCCATTTCCCCACTGTTGCGGTTGCAGTGTGAAATGTCCCATTAGGCTCCCGGGGTTGAATGCTCTGTCCCCACATGGTGGGCTTGAAGCGCTCTTGTGCTGTTTCATTTCCTGTTTGCTGAGTCCAGGTGCAATGTGACCTGCCAGCCTCCTGTCCCTGTCACGGTGCCGTCCCTGCTGCTGTCATGTCTTCTGTGCCGTGGGGGACTGTATTCCTCTGGGGCTGTAAGCCAACTAGACCCTTTCTCCTTTAGATGACCTTTTCTGGAGTGTTTTAATCTCAGCAATGAGAGAGTAATGGCGGCACTCATGTCTTACCAGCACAGAACGGTCCGTAAAACCTGCTTTTCCTTTCTTTAGTATAAATGAGCTTTATGGAGAGATGATTTTATAGGTTTGCATGCAAAGAAGTTCTTCCTAAAAGGACACAGGACGGGAGCTATAGCACCATTCTCAAGGTCCCTATTGAGAAAGAGAGGATAGTAAGAAAGCTCTCCAGGGAGAGAGGACTTATTAGAATAGATAGAGTTTTAATTTTATGTGTATGAGTGTTGGCCTCCATGTGTACCGCATGTGTGCTTGGTGCCATGGAGGCCAGAAGAGGGTGTTAGAGATCCTGGAACTGGAGTTACAGAAGAGGGCGTTAGAGATCCTGGAACTGGAGTTACAGACGATTATGAGCCACCCTGTGGGTACTGGGAACCGAACACAGATTCTCTGTAAGAGCAGCAAGTGTTTCTAACTGCTGAGCCATCTCTCCAGCCCATGTTTTAACTTTTTAAAATTATATCTATTTAAGGTAATGCAACATGATGTTGTGTGATCCATATACAGTAAGTGATTAGGGAGACAAATAAACATGTCAGTCAGTCCTCCCCTCCCACAGCAAGGCCAGGATTATCTGTTCATTTGGCAACAATCCTGAGTATGCCACACCATTAACTGTTGTCTTTATTCTTGAACTCTGTTAAATTTCTGGGAAGAGAATTGTTTTTATTCATTTTTTTTTCAATTCTAGAAAACTACTTTTGGTATCTGTAGCTATTTTTTTCTGTGGCTATTGTTGGTGTTAAAGTAAGTTTCTTTCCTGCATTGGGGGATTCTGCTCTGTTTGGACTCTGAAGGGGAGACTCTTCCTGCTAGAGAAAGGGCAAGATAGTGAAGTTGCCTCGTAGACTACAGAGGCGTTGCCAGGTTCTGCTCCAGGATGTACCAGCTGAGTCCCAGTGACAGCTGAAGGAAGAAGTTCCTGGGGAGCAGGAGCAGCTGTGCTGGCTCGGAAGCTAGTGTCTGGTTTGGAGTCACAGAGCTAGAGAAGTCCAATGTATACTTCATGTTTGGCCTTAGGATGACTGAAATTACAAGTGAGTTGAATGACCTGCCAGCTATGAAGGAGTGTCCATTGGAAAAGAGTTGAGAAGGATCAGATAGATGGCGCAGAGGACAGTGAGATCCCAAACCCATGAGTCTGATTTGTTGGAGGAAATAGTCTGCTAAGCTTAAAAACCAGAATGATCTCCTCACTAAGGGAATTTCATGGTCTGCATGGCCCATTGCCAACACCACATACCATCTTCAGATCTGTATTTATAGAGCATCTCAGCATACCCTGGAATGCCAATCTCAAGGCAAAAGAGTAAGATTTTGCTTATTTATAAAATATACAAATATGAATGTAAATGAATTCTAAAGGTAAAATAAAGAAGGAACACCGGGCGGTGGTGGCACGTGCCTTTAATCCTGGTACTCGGGAGGCAGAGGCAGGTGGATCTCTCTGAGTTTGAGCCCAGCCTAGTCTAACAGAGTGAGTTCCGGGACAGCCAGAGCTACATAGAGAAACTCTGTCATGAAACAAACAAACAAACAAACAAACAAACAAACAAACAAACAAACAGGAAGGAGCAGTAGGATTTTAAATGTGGCTGCATTTATGGACATGCATTCATTTGCCAGAGATTCTAGGTTCAGTGTGGTAACTCAAATTAGCGTGTTCAGTGTCACACTAGGCATTCAGCTGGCCAGGAAGTTAGAAAGGTTATGAATGGTTTTGCCATGTTTGCCCGACTCAGCCATGTCCTCTAAAAAGATCCAGAAGATAACCTCTAGTAGAATATTATTTTAAGATGTGTTACTTTCGTTTATGTTGCATTTGTTTAACTCTGTGAAGCTGTGTTACTGTGCCTGTATAAAACACCTGATGGTCTAATAAAGAACTGAACGGCCAATAGCAAGGCAGGAGAAAGGATGGGCGGGGCTGGAAGGCAGAGAATATACATAGAAGGAGAAATCTGGGGGGAGGGAGCGAGGAGCCAGAGAAGGAGCAAGACTCCAGGGGCCAGCCACCCAGCTATACAGCAAGCCATGGAGTAAGAGTAAGATTTACAAAAGTAAGAGAATGGGAAAAGCCCAGGGCAAAAGGTAGATGGGATAATTTAAGAAAAACAGATTAGAAACTAAGCCAAGCTAGGGCCAGACATTTATAATTAAGAATAAGCCTCCATGTGTGAATTTATTTGGGAGCTGGGTGGTGGGCCCCCCAAGAGTAAAACAAACAACAACAATAATCTCTTTAGATATTTAAGAATACATCAATTAGAATGTTCTGGGTCTTTGAAGAGTGCTGAGAAGGCCATTCTCTATAAGCCAAGGATGCTGGCGGAAGGAAGACACAACAAGGTCCTGTAGCTTCGATGAGGTGACAGGGATCCCAAGATGCTGCAGATCAAGTAGTAGCTCAGAACCACAAGGAGGCAAAGCAGGTGTGTGTGTTCATCTGGGTTCTCTAGAGGAACAGAACTCACAGAATGAATATTATAATGATTATTATATTGGTAGGATGGCTTATAGGCTGGGGTCCAGCTAGTCCAACAATGGCTGCCTATGAATGAAAGGTCAATGAATCCAATAGTTGTTCAGTTCATGAGGCTGGATGTCTCAGCTGGTTTTCAGTACACACTAGAATTCTTAAGAAGTAGGCTCTAATGCCAGTGTAGGAATGGACTTGCCAGTGAGAGTGAGAGCAAGCAGGCACCGGGCAAGCTTCCTTCTTCCACGTCCTTTATCTAGGCTGCCAATGGAAGGCGTGGCCCAGATTAAAGGAGGATCTTCCCACCTCAAAAGGTCGGGATTAAAGGTAGGTCTTGTGGGCTGGAGAGATGGCTCAGTGGTTAAAAGCACTGACAACTTTGGCGGCTCTTCCAAAGGACCTGGGTTCAATTCCCAGCGCCCACATGACAGTTCACAACTGTCTGTAACTCCAGTTCCAGGGGGTGTGGCATCCTCACACAGACATACATGCAGGTAAAACCCCAGTGTACATTAAAAAAGTGGGTCTTTCCACTTCAAATGATTTAATTAAGAAAAATATTACTCACAGGTGTACCCAGCCACTTGGGTTTTAGTTAATTCTAGCTGTAGTCGAGTTGACAGCTAAGAATAGCCATCACAAGTCCACCACTTTTCAACTTGACACAATCATACCTCTTTATGTCATGCTTAATTTCCAGATGAAAGCAACAACTAGGTCATAATTACACCTAACAGGATATAACTACCCATGGACAATTGCAAACACATTATATATTTAACCAGGTCATAATTATGCCTAGCATGCTATAACTATCCCTCATATAATCACAAATGCATACTATGTGGCAATGTCCCTTGAGGGACATTCTTTTAGTATCTCAAACTTAAATTTGATAACCACTGATGTTCTCTTAAGTGACGCTTCGTCACATGATTAAAAAAAATCAGGGAAAGAAAACACAAATATCTGTACAAATGCATTCTTAACAAAATATGACAGAAACACTCATGTCAATTATAATCCTCATTTCTGCAGTGGGTCACATGGCCTTAGCTGGTATTTATAACCACCTTCCTTCACTACCCATTTTGTGTTTTCTTCACCCTCAGCAAGAACCTCATCAGATCTTGGCTCTTTTCTTGGAGGAGTGACCCATACCTTCATTCTGGAAGGGTCTGTGTCCTGCCTGGATTAGAACAGAGAGGGCTTAGATCACTACACTTTAAAAAATATTTATTTATTTTTATTTTGTGTCTGAATGTTTCACCTGAGTATGTGAGTCCCTTGTACATGTGCTTCTCATGGAAGCCAGAAGAGGGCACTGGATGCCCTGGAACTGGAGTTAGGTGTTGGTGATCTGCCATATGGATGCTGAGAACTGAACACAGGTCCTTTGCATGAGAATCTAGTGCATATAGCCACCAAGCCATGTCTCCATGTCTCCACCTCTTCCCCTGTCCAAGGACTTTCAATTTATCCGTCATTTATAAGGGGAATAAGTGAACTATTAGAATATGTATCATCAATCATGACATAACTTTATTATTTTGTTTTGTTCTTTGAGACAGGGTTTCTCTGTGTAGCTTTGGAGCCTGTCCTGGAACTCACTCTGTAGCCTAAGCTGGCCTTGAACTCACAGAGATCCGCTTGCCTCTGCCTCCTGAGTGCTGGGATTAAAGGTGTACGCCACCACTGCCTGGTGGTATTTTTTTATTACTTGACACAGATTAATATCTATCAGTGGTTGTCAAAGATGACTCTGCTTTAAAATCATAGTATTAATAATACAGACCTGGGGGCTGGGGAGACGCCAGTCTTTGAAGTGACTGCCACACGAGCCTTCCAACCTGAGTTTGAGTCTCAGAATCCACATGAAAAACCAGGCATGGTTGTTGTGGTTGTGCCCGCACTACCACCACCCGTTTACCATGTCTGAGTGAGGGGCTGTGGATTAAAAAATGGAGACAAGAGACAGC
>CABHPQ010171103.1:30066-52566 GCA_902168405.1 Peromyscus aztecus
GTGTGTGTGTGTGTGTGTGTGTGTGTGTGTGTGTGTGTGTGTGTGTGTGTAGTGTGTAAGTGGTGTGTTCATTTGTGTGTGTGTGGTGTAATTGTGTATGTGGTGTGTGTGTGTATGGGTAGTATGTATATTGTATTGTGTGGTATGAATGTATATGGGGTGTGTGTGTGTGTGTGTGTGAGAAATGGGGAAGTTCCAGAAGGTTGCCTTTCATTCGGCCTCATGCCTCGTTCTGATATTTCCTGAGTTGGTGGGTCCATGTCACATGTGCAGCCTAGGGCAGGCACGCTGTCCCCTCCATCCTCAGAGCTGATGTGATCCTCTGCATCTCTCTCTGCCTGGTTCTTCTTAAACGTTGGATGCTTGGGTCATGGAGCTGCCAGTCTCTTCAGGGTCTCCCACTGTGACCCCCATGATTTTCAGCTGACAGGACTCTAGTGCCTGTGATCTTAACAAACAGGGAAAGGTAGATGAATCTTTCTCTTACACAGCATCTCCTATTTGTCTATTTCCTATCTTGGGCATAGTTCTTGCCTTGAGATGAATTATATATAATTTGTTTTTTGGATACAGAAGCCAATGAATTCACTGAGTATGGAGTGCCTTGAACTGCCTAGTCTCTTGGCTTTCTTTTATCCATTCATCTTTTATAGACACTTTTGATTCTTGAGTTCCAGGTACCCACTTTGCTGTCATTCTGACCTAGAGCCTTCTCAGACCCTGGCATTGCACTTAGACTCTACAGTCTATTTAAAATCTCACTTAACTTCAAGTTTATGAGGATTTTAGAGATCTTAATTCAGAGAGAATTCTCAAAGTGTTGTTGGTACCTCTGTATTTCCCTTCCTTCCTTCCTTCCTTCCTTCCTTCCTTCCTTCCTTCCTTCCTTCCTTCCTTCCTTCCTTCCTCCATCTCTCCCTCCCTCTCTCCTTCCCCCTCTCTCTTTCTCTCTTCCATCCCCCTTTGGCTGTTGCTAGACAGTACCCCTCTTCCTCATTCCCTATCACCAGAGAAACATGGCTTCCATGTACAACAGACTTTGAGTGGAGACTTATGGGAGTCAGTGTGGGTGGTTATAGTATACAATGGGGGATGGTTAGAATTAGATGTCAATACTCACTTTTTATGTTTGGTCCCTCTCTTTTGAGCTAGGGTCTCACTATCACTGTTGAGAGTGCCACACTAGCTGGCCAGAGAGCTTCCAGGGTTTTCTTCTCTCTACCCTCCATCTTTCTGTGAGAGTGCTGGGATTTCTGGCACGGCACCACTGCATGGGGCTTCAGAATCTGGGGATTTGAATTTAGGTCCTCACTAAGAGGCAAGTCTTGACCCATTAAGCTATCTCCCTAACTTCAGTCCACTTTTAATTACCTCATTCTTTACCACTGTCGGGCAATAAATAAACTCCCTTTATCATGTACACAAATGGAAAGGAGCTATGTAGTATAAATTCATCTACTTTTAATTGGGATTATCTCTGGCACACAGATTATATGTAAGGGCTCATAAGATCAGATTCATCAGAGCTTATCATTTTTTTCTATTTTCCTCCTGTTTCATCTTTCACAGTTTCCATGGTGGGCTTCCTATTCACCAGTGGTCGCCTAACTCTAAGCAATGATGTCACTGGGATATTCACTCCTCTTCACGTCCAGAGCAAATTTCCGACCATCACAATCTGTTGGCTTGTTTTAAAATCCCTGTTCTATTTTCTTGCTTGTATGGGAGGGTGGCTCTCCCCATCAGGATGTAGGATGAAGCTTTTTTTGGTGTGCAGACAGATCCATAGGCAAATCTATCTTTCCATATTTCACATCTTGCTTTAAAAATATTCCGCTACCTTCTTCTTCCAGGATCTCACCTCCAGAGATCTTTTGTTCCTATACAGGGAAATCGAGGCTTGTAAAAGGATGGGAGAGTTAAATGAAGGGGTAGAGAAGCTGAGCCTTAGAAGGAGTTGTAAGGGCCCGACAGCCATTTGTGAGACAATGTGCTCACTTTTCTCAGGCTGACATGGGAATTTCAGGAAATCTTGCTGCCATCATTTTTTTTTTTTGTTTCATTTTAAGCATTCGTGTAAAGATGGTATCTCTGTATGTGATACAGAAACTAGAATGTTTTATGGATGCTCAAAGTCTCAGAAGCAGACAGAGTTAGTAGTGGCTGAGATTATTCAAAGGCACTCCTGGACAGGGCACACAGGTTCTTCCTCAAAGGTGGCATGGGAGACATTGTTGAGCTGCAACATGTGAATGAATCTAAAGTTGCCAGGATTCCAGGAAGACTATAATACCAATGATAAAGGCAAAGAAAGACATACAAATAACTCTTTTCAGCTAATGGAATTATTAATAGTGCCTATTTTTCCAAAGATTGATTTCTTTTGATTCTATATGTGTGAGTGTTTTGCCTGAATGTATGTATGTGCACCACATGTTGGTGTGTGCATGGTACTTGGCGCAGCCCCAAAAAGGGCACTAGATCCCCTGGAGCCGAAGTTATAGGCTGTTGTGAGCCACTATGTAGGTGCTAGGAACTGAATCTGGGTCCTCTGCAAGAGCAACAGTGCTCTTAACCACTGAAACATTTCTCCAGCCCCAACAGTTCGTAGTTTAGTGATTGATGTATCATAAGTATTTTATACTCACTGCCTCATTTTATTGTAACAATTACTCTGAAAAAAATTGAAACTCATTTTGTAAATTGAAAAAAAAACCAAAACAAATGAACAAACAAACCCTAAAAAACTAAGCAAGACCTGAGGAAATGTCCCAGGAGGTAAAGTGTTGCTGGACAAGTGAGAGGGTCTTAGTTTGGATTGCCAGCATCCGTGTACAAAGCCTGATGTGTGGTGCACGTCCATAACCCCAGTACGGGGCAGTGGAAGCAGGCCAACCCCTGGGCCTTCTCAGCCATCAGTCTAGACAGAAGAATGTTCTAGGGACCCTGTTCACAAACATGAAGTGGAGAGCATCAGGGGAAGACGTCCGAAGTCAGTCCCTGGCTTTCACACTTGCGCACGCGCACACACACACACACACACACACACACACACACACACACACGTGAGTACCCCTCACATGCATATGTGCACTCACACATAGGCACACACGCACCACAAAACATAAACAAAAAGAAGGCCACGACTGGTCATTGGTCCGGTTGCTTTATCAAATTTACCTCATTTAGTCAACGTGATGTGAGAGAAGCACATATTGCCAGTTTGCAGCTGAGGAGACTGAGTCACAGGTGCTAAGTGACCTGCGCAGGGTTGTCCGTGATTCATTTCTCTTCCTGTTGTCTGAGTTCATTTCTAGACGTTCTTAACTTAAGAGAATGCCTTATGTTGCTGTTCAAGTTCATTCGCTCATTCATTCGCTCATTCATTCATTCATTCATTCACTATAGTGCTGGACATTGAACCTAGTGCCTTGCATATGCTGGGTCATACACTACCACTCAACTAGACCCCTAGCTCTCCCCTTTGACTTTATATTCAATTTTCAAATCTCTGTCTGTCTGTCTCTCTCTCTGTCTGTCTGTATGATGTGTGTTTGCAAGTGGGGGGTGCGTGCGTGCGTGCGTTATGTGGAGGTCAGAGGACAAACTTTCAGTAATTGCTCCTCTCCTTCCACCTGGAACTGGGGATTGAACATGGATCACCAGGCTCACACAGCAAGTGCTTTCTCCTGCTGGGTTGTCTCTCTGGCGTTTGCATTTTATTTTGAGATAGTGTCTCATCAAGTTGGCTAGACTGGCCTTGAATTCACTCTGTAGCTCAGACTAGCCCTGAACTTTCAATTGTCCTGCCTTTGCCTCCTACGTAGCTGAGACTGCAGGCCTGTGCCTGGTACAGCACCGGATAGAAATAAACGGAGACAAGACAGAAGAAAATTCAAGAATCCTACCTTGCTAGCCACAGTTCAGGGGCTCGGTTGCCACCTTGGCTCTTGTCTGTCACTCCTCACAGCGTAGCTGTGGGAATGCTTGGTTCCATTTTGTGGACGTTCTGTAGAACAGGGCTTCTAGAGAACCTGCTTCAAATGCCTGGGATCTTTGTGTCACACCGGTGTACCTGCTGAAGAATGAAAAGAATGTGTGATTAAGGAAAGAAGGGAATGCTGGGGAGCCGGGGAGTCTGCGAGCCATTCTGTTGATGCGCAGTGTAACATTTGCGGCCTGTTATACTACATATACAACAGGAAAAGAGAAGACGGTCCCTTCCTCGGAGCCTGGGGAAAGAAACAGGAGGCTGTGGGGGGCTGTGGGGCGGCTGCATTGGAAATGCGGTCGTTAGTGAGTAAGTGTTCATGGCCGTAGGACGCTGCTCCTGCACTGGATGCTTGAGGGTCCGTATTAAAGACAGACTTGGTGTGTGCACGGTTTGTGGATCCTGTGATTTTTCAGAACTCCCAGAAAAGCTGACAGGAGCCGTGCAGATAGAAACCATTCATTCCGTCAACAGTCATGAGCGAATATTGGCTATTATTTTCTTCCTCAACAAATGTGGGAGATAGATTGCCTTGGGCAAAATAGTATTTTACACATGGTTTCCCCAAAGCCCTGTGCATATCCAGCGCTCTTCTCAAAATGTTTGCATTTCTCCTTCCAAAAAGGAATTTGCATGACATTTCAGACTCACATTCTGTCTAGAAAGCAAATCCTGGCTTTTCATATTTAAATTCAAAGCTTTCTGATGTAAAATCTGCCAAGGCAATGTATGTTCCAAATTAGGTTCTTAGAGTAACAGGAGGCTTTTTTTTGACCATTAAAATAATTTTTGGGGAAAAATTTCTAACATGTCATCCTTCTTTCTTGGTTAAGGAAAATCATTGGTGTTGACTGAATGCTCTGTCTGGTCCTCTGCTTAGAGAAAATTGAGCCTGAATTCCATTTTGGTGGCACTGTTTGGAGACACAGGCATGTGTTGTTATTGGCTAGCCACATGATGTCATGGGTATTCTATTTTAAAGACCATTTATTGCCTATTTGACAGCAGTTGCAAAAAGGAAAATAAAATACAACAAGCAAACTAGAATACCCTGGAGGGGGTTGACTGAAAGGCAGTGTAGTTAACTAAGATGGACGAGTTACTGAATTTGAATGAAAGAATTAGTAAAATTCACCAAGGGTACCTTCCACATTGACTTCTCAGGACTTTGTTATTTATTGACAAATATGGACAACGCCAAGTATGTTGATTGCTCTTCTCTACCACAGACACTACCTTGAGGCGATTTTAATATTATTTATACATTGGTATGTTTTGGGGGTGTGGTGGGAAGGCACATGTCATGGTGTGTGTGTAGAGGTCAGAGGACATCTTGCAGGAGTTGGTCCTCTCCTTCCACCACATGGGTCCCAGCCTGCCAGCAAGCACCTGTAAGAGCTCAGCCATCTCATAGGCCCAATGGTGGATGGTCCTAAGAGCAAACTGTATACTTAGCAGCTACCACTTGGAGTGGATGCCAATATTTTAATGTTAGCTACACATTGTCTTCAGCAACATGCCAACATCCAGTTGGGGTTGGGGTGGGAAGGTCTAGTTAGTGTGCAGGGCAAACCAAAGCAAACTTTGTTAGTGTGCTTGGCATGGCTGACTGGCAGCCAGAACTCAGTTTACTTGAAAAGGCTGGGGTTCATCTTTCTGAGACTGAAGGTCAAGGGGCATGAGCTTTGCTTAGCCTATGGCTCTGAGGCAGACCGATACCTCGGCCACCTGAGACAAATGGCTCTCTGGTCTTTAAAGACATCTAGAGGTGGAGTTTGGCTTAGAAGCAGGTATCAGCGTATGTGTCTTCCCTCCATGATCCTTTGAAGGTATTCTGAGCCCAGTTTTCCTTGTTCACTGATGAAGCTCAGCATCCTTCTTTTTAACAGTCTGCAGCAAGTTAAATCATATATACATATATATGTATATATATATCTCACTCTCCATTGTTTATGACTTTAAAATGCCCCTCATACCCCTTTCATGCTTTTTGCAACTTGGGGATGATTATCTGCTTGGGCTGAAGGATGAAAGACCGGGGGGGGGGGGGGGGGGGGAGCAGAGACCAGCAGTCCGCCTGGAGCCCCACCCTGGAAAGCACCAAGCACACAAGTGAGGCCATCTGGCCTCCTCCAATGCACTAGGTGACCTCAAAGGTCAGTAATACTGGCTCCGTGGCTCACCCACAGTACATCCCAAGAGCCAGCCTTTGATTTGGCTTATCTCTAGTATTTATTTTGCATTACCTAACTCATGCATTATTTCTCCTCTCACATAACAGCCCTCTCATGGATTGGATGCTCCTCTTCCTCATTTGTAACCCTCTAAGGAGTGTGAGACACCTTGATCTCAGTGAGTGTTGAAAGAGCTTGGTGGAAGATGAGCTATGGGGAAGAAGCGAGTCAGAGGCATTTGAACAAGGTGCGTGGGGATTAGAATACATGTAGACTGGCATTTTCTTGGCTCTGGAGATCCAAGATTGGTGGACCCCATTTCTGTCAGTTCAGCTTTAATGGAGGTTTCAACTGCCAAGTGGAATGTCACGTGGTAGCTGTGTGTAAGATGAATTCTGGCCAAACAGTATCATTGCAGAATTAAATGAGCTAGTAAAGCAGCTAAAATTCAAACTAAGTGTAATTTACTCTTATTATAGTTATTAGGTAGACATGGTGCAGATCTCAGCATTGAAGGTTGCAGTGTATGCAATGAACCTGGCAGGGGCTGTCACTGAAGGGAGTCCCTGATCTACCTTGTCAAACTCAAGTGTTCTTAATTCTTTAATTAAAAAAATTGTATGTTGTGGTGATATGGTGTGGTGTGTGCATACCATGGTGTGCATGTGGAGGTCAGAGGACACCTCTGGGGAGTCAGCCTTTCCTACATTTTGGTAGGTTTGGAGAATCAAACTCAAGTGGTGAGGAGCTCAGGCGTGTGAGTCGAATGCCTTTCTGACTTAGCCATTGTACTGGCTCTATTCTTAATTCTGTGCCTTGTTGTATTTTACATGTAAACCATGTCTCCTGCGTTCGTTAGCTCTTGTCCTCTGATATCGTGGTTCAGTGGTTCATCATCATCTCTTCGTGTTCTGCATATGAAAGAATGACCATACGGAGCAGGCCGTGGAGTCGTGGCATTGAAGCGACACACCTGTATTCCATGATGTTGTTCCAAAAGATTTGATTACTTTTGAAAATTCCCACGTCATTAAAGACATGCATGGAATGATTTTTTTTTTTTAATTTCTGTTTGTGGGAGTAGTCTGACCTGCATCCCTCTGGACAGGTATTGGCTATCCTTCTGATTGGGTCCGGTTAGGAACTGGGGGTCTTATGGACCAGGGCAGCTGTTGACCCCATCCCACGATGTCACCTGCAGCAGTGGACCAGAACAGCTTTCTTAGCTCTTTTGCTCTTGAATTCCATTTCTTCCACAGAAAGTTACTTTCTTTTCTTCTGTTAGAAGCTCTTTCCTCCTTTCCTCTCAGGCTCTCTCGGTAATTACAATTCTTTATGTTTAACCCATGGCCCAAGCATGAGGGCTTGCATTTGAACCCTCTTGTGGCACTTTTTATTAGCTCTTACGGGGGTTCCACCAGGAATATCCCTTAATTCTCTTTGAGGTAGATGGAAAGTCTGCCTCATGTCAGGTCCTGTGGCTGCAGAAGTATATTGGATGCCCTGGGTGCTGGGTGCCCTGCTGGTGCCCGACAAATAAATTCTAATACTGCTGAGAATGAGCAGCTCAGGGGAGAGCCATCCGTCACCCCCCTCTGTTGCGCAGTATCACAACAGAACGACAGAAGGACAGGGGGCATGGTGGCGTGCGCAGGGTACCAGGTCCAAGCCACATGCGTTGGATCTTACAGAGAACAAACATAACTCTCCACCCGTATTTGATCGTTGCTTCTGATTACTGGGAGCACAGAGGGGAGCTGTGGACGGAGTTCAGTTGGCAGCGTGCTTGGCTAGCATGCAGGAAGCTGGAGTTCCACTCTCCGTACTTCAAACCGGGTGTGGTGGTGAGCCTGTAACGTTAGACCTCTGAGAGTAGAGGCAGGAGGATCAGAAGTTTAAGGCCATCTTCAGTTGAAAATAAAAAACAAGAATGCAGTTCACCTACCCTGTCCTGCACACAACTCCCGCATAGCTTGTGTGTCTCTTATGGGGCACAGCAAGGGTAGCCGGCGAGGGTAGCCGGCGAGGACGCTAGCATTGTGGGCCTCTTTTGGTACTGGCGTCACGAAGGTTAGAAAAGTCCTTAGGCTTGAGTAAGATTTCTCTCTGGACAGAGCAAGGTGGAAAATGTAGAACTGTCCAGTGCTTTCTTCTCTCTCTGGGGTCTGAGAACAGTACACACCCTGCTCCACAGGGAAACGGTATTTCCTGCCGCCATCGCAAGCCCTGACCGGCCACTTGCTGTTTTGAACCCACAGAGCTCAGAACTAAGTTTCTTTTCTTGGGTTTACGAATTTCTTCCCTTTTTGCCTTTCCCTTGATGGAAACTATAAATTGTCTTAATAAGGTGGCTGATTCCATTCCACTTCTAAAAAAGAGAGAGAGAGAGAGATTAGGCTTTGCACTTAATCATTTAAAAGTGCCTGCCACTCACACATGTGTGGAGCCGAATGGGACTCTCAAAGGACTCTGTTTCCACAGATGACCGTGTTCTGTCATAACAGGAAGTGCTCCCCTCCACCCCATGCCATGGTCAGCTTTTCGTCTCAGGTGCCACCAAAACAAGAGCCTCATTCTCCAAGTACTTGAAAGAAAACGGCGATTGTGCTTTCTTCCACAGTTGCCTCCATTTGAGAAGCCGTGATCCTTTTAAAAAAGCACCTTCCAGATTGGTGGAGGGACATTCCACAGGGCAGCTCTGGGCAGAATCGAGGAGTGGCGCTAATAGGGACGGGGGCTGGGAGCAGAGATTCCTGCCGTTGGAAGAAATAACTACTTAAAGCAAATGCTAATGACTGAAAATGTTATCCCTTCTGCGCTTTTAGAAAAAAAAAATTAAAGTAATAAAGTCTCACAGCCTGTACCTCATCTCCAGTCACTCCACTGAAATTCCCAGGAGGGGCACGGCTTCCCTCTCCTCCCTTTAAAAATGGTGGACCTGGAACCACTTATAGGAGAGGTTTAATAAGAGGCAAATGTGTTTTATATTTTGTATCTTGTTAAGTGAAAAAAGATGCATTCTCACAAGTAGTCTCCTGGTGCAGATTTGAGTGGTCTGTGCAGGCCAGCATGGGATGCATTGCCAGCTAGCATCTCTGTTCTGATCCCCCATGGCTACTTAAATTCTCCCCTCCCATGCCACCGTCCACCCTCCCCTGCAACACCCCACACCCCCTAGCCGAGCCAGCAGAGACAGAATTGCTTCATCTGTAGACTGGATCTGCAGAGCCAGGAAACTTGTTTTCTATCTATTTTACTAATAATTTACTTCTCATTTGATTTAAAGGTGGGGGGGGAGGAGGAGAAGAAGAAGAAGAAGAGGAAGAAGAGGAAGAAGAGGAAGAAGAGGAAGAGGAGGAAGAGGAAGAAGACGAAGGCAGTGGTGATGACCTTTCTCAGCTCACACAGTCTTAAAACGCAGGAAAAAAGGGATTGCCGTGCAGGATGGAACAAATCATGATAGCCAGCAACTGAAACAGTTTGCAAAGATTTATGCAGAGGTTGTGCGTTTATTAGAGGCAAAGCTGGGGAAGGCTTGCACCTGTGACAAAATGATGCCCCCCTCCCCCCAAAAAAGAGCTACACTTATAATAGCTCACTGAAAACTGGATGAGGGAGAATGAGTTTTTTAAAAATGTATTTTATCTTAGATATATAATTTTACAATGAGACACATTCCCTTTCTTGTAATTTTTTTTTATGACCTTTGGGTGCCAGATAACGCCATTCCTGCTGTCTGCTTTCACTATTCAGCGTTGAGGAAGCCCATTATATCTGTCTTTGATCCGGAGATCGGGACTGCTAAAACTGATGGCCACAATTAAAGACAGTCCTGTTGAAAACCTGACCTCCGTCTGCTCTCAACTGCATGTAAACTTTTCAATATGGATGTAATTTGGTATTAAATTACCCATGCTTTATTGCTTTTTAGTACAGCCCTGTCTGTTGCCTTTTAAAGATAAAGGTAACATAAAAGAAAAATTGTGGTGTGGCTGCATAATTATGTAATTATAAACTTGTTTTCCTACATTCAGAAAACCCTTTGTGTGTGTGTGAGTCTATTGAAAAGTAATAGGCTGGTAGGATCTGAGAAGTAGTCTCTGTGGTGTGTGTGTGTGTGTGTGTGTGTGTGTGTGTGTGTGTGTGTTTCCCTCTTCTGATCTTTTTAACTTAGATATCCACTGTGCAAGACAGGTCAGTGTATTTAACTATTCCAATCTACATTTTCAGAGAGTAGTCTTCTTTTAGGTGGAAGGGAGGTTTGTAAAAGATATCTTCTGCTGTGTGTTTAGGATTGGCTCCACCAGGATAGAGTTTGCAGCAGGGCTCTAAGGGCAAAGCCTACTTGCTATTATAAAGCTGGGGCCCATCAGAGCCGCCTGGGTAGTTCCCAAGTGTCTGGTATGAATTCTTGGGTTATTTCAGCCTCACTGTGCTTGAAATGAAAAGTGATGGCTGTGATTTTTTTTTTTTTAAAAAATGTGTACTGTGTTGCCTTGTGATGAATTGTATGTGTACGGTATGTGTTTTGCAGGGAGGGACTGGAGCAGATTCCCTGTAGCTTGACAGGACTGTGTGCAAACAGCTGTCTTGCACAGAGATGTACCTCTCAGCTCCAGTGCCATTTTGTTATTTTAGCCATGAGGAGTTATGGAGAGTTTGATGCAGGGTTGGCATTTGATAAAGGATGGCATTTGGAGACTACTGACAGAATGTCCACGTGGAAGGAGAGTTGAGATCTGAGATCACCATCCCATTATAAAATGTGCAGGAAGACCAATAGAGATGGCTGAGTGGCTAAGAGCACTGGCTGCTCTTGCAGAGGACACAGGTTTGATTCCCAGCATCCACAAGGAAGCTTACAACTATCTGGAGCTCCAGTTCCAGGGGACTTGATGCTCTCTTCTGGATTCTGTAGGCACTGTACTCATGTGGTGTGTGTGTGTGTGTGTGTGTGTGTGTGTGTGTGTGTGTGTGTGTATATTATATATATATATATAATATATATATAATATATTTTGCAGGCAAAATACTCATATGAATAAAATGAAAACAAATAAGCCTTTTAAAAATGGGAAAGAACACTTGGAGACCCATGGGACTGAACAATAGCACTCCTCTGTGTAAATGGAAATATGTGTGTGTGTGTGGGGGGCAGTTCCTCTTCTTGTTAAATGTCCTGTGGCAAGAGTTTCTAATGCGACCACATATAAAACCAACCAGATAAAAAGCTGATGTTAGAACAAGCCATGAGAAGTCCAATGGAGTTTTCTAGAAAGCTGAAGATTTGAAAAAGTAAAAGTTACAACTTGGGGGTCTATGACATGGAAGCCAGCCCATCTTACCTGTTCTCCAGAACTTCTGTCAAGCTGTTGCCTGGTCTGTGGTTCCCCCAACCCCATCCTTACAGAACACCGAGGAACTGAAGCTTGACCCATTCTGTAACTCATCTGGTTGTTCTATAAACGTTGCATGCTGTGAAAAGCATATGCTGGGTCTACTTTTGTTGGCTCTCACGCAAAGAGGCAATTCCGGAATAGCAAGGAAGTGTTGAAAATAGGTTCCGGTCTAAATTCAAATTTCACCCCCCAGCATCTCTTGTTTTAGGGGCTGAAGCCAAACAGAGGCTCTGCTTCTACTGAACTCCCGTGGAGCTACTGTTGGGACAGGGCACGCCCCTCTCACCTCTGGGTTTGCTCCTAGCACTGGGAGATGTGTCCTGGGCGTTAGACACAGCAGAGGAAGACTGAGCCACGGGACTAGATCTGAGCTCTTCAAGATGGCTGCTACTTGCCCCAGGTCTGTTGGTGTTTGAGTAAGTAATAGTACATTAGACTTTCAATTCCTCAGTCGCACACTGTTAACCAGTTTTCTGTCTCTGTAATGAGCACCCTAAATAATTCCTTGATGCAGAAGAAAGGTTGGTTTTGGCTCACCGTTTTAGAAGTTTCAGTTCATCGCCTTTGGGCCTTACTTTAGACCCATAATAGCTCAGGACATTGTGTTGCGATTGTGTGGTAGAACAAGCCTTCTCATGACAGGGAAGGGAAAGAGAGAGGAAGTGACTAGAGTGACAGAATTCGATGTAAGGTCACATCCCAGTGACCTAAGACCTTTACTAGACTCCACCTCTTAAAGATTCTACCGTATCCCAGTTAGCACCATAGGCTGGGGACCACGCTTCTAACACAAGGACTTCAAGTGACAGTCCAGGTCCATGGTGTATACCCCCACATTTCAAGACTATAGTCATTGGGAGCTAGTGGCTACTGTCTTAGGTAATGCAGCCATGGAGTCTTTCAATTCTAAGACATGAGTGCATGGCACTGGGTTCAGCTCCATTCTTGCCTTGGCCACATTATTGCATCTCAATTTAGTCATCCGTACAGTGGAAATGGTAATGATATCTATGCCTTATGTTTAAATAACTAAATAAGGTGCGCGTCCAGTGCTTTATGGACTTAGAATACTCCAGCCTTTGTAATGTTCTGCAGTGAAAACACTAACTACATTGTTCCCTATGGAAACTACTGGCCAAATTTGGCTGCTGGACACTTAACCATTGGCCTAGGGGAGGGAGAAAAAGAAGTTTTAATTTTGCCTACTCTCAATTAAGTATAATAAAGTTTAACTACTCTCATGGACATAGGGCACAGGCTTAGAACAAGGAAACCATTGCTGATAAAACAGCATTTTTCTTTTTTGAGATAGGACCCTATAGCTCAGGAGCTAGGCTGGGACTCGCTTTGGCCTAGGCTGGCATTAAGTCGGTGATCCCTCTACTTAGCCTCCCGAGTGCTGGGGTTGCATGTTTGGGCATCCCTGTGCTCAGCCATTAGTTTTTCTTTTTATTGGACCTTTCCAGTGACTTGGAAAGGGGGAATAGTGAGGTATCACAAGTTTGTTCTGCAGTTAAATGTGGATGTCCATTAAAACACTCTTGATCATATTATTTATCATAGTATTCATTACAAATAAATAATAGTTCCCATTTATTTAATATTTTATCACTGTGAACCAAATTTGTTTACAAAGCTATGGAAACAGAGAAGTTATAAATAGTACTCAGCAGGCATTTTGAAGTGATTAGAGACCACATACTATAGTTTCCTTTTGTTTAAATGTTCCTGTAGATTTGAATTCCGAGAGAGTTAAAAATGCATAAATTACTTCAAAAGACTAGAGAGAACATCATTATTTCCTTTTCCCTATTATGTTACCACTCATATGAAGACCAATTTTGATATTTTAAAAATGGTGGTTGAGTCAGTTGAGTTACTGTGTAGTATTAAATAATTTCATCTGAGCCGGGCGGTGGTGGCGCACGCCTTTAATCCCAGCACTCGGGAGGCAGAGGCAGGCAGATCTCTGTGAGTTCGAGGCCAGCCTGGGCTACCAAGTGAGTTCCAGGAAAGGCGCAAAGCTACACAGAGAAACCCTGTCTCGAAAAACAAAAAAAACAAAACAAACAAACAAAAAAAAAATTCATCTGGCAGTATTCTTGCTTATTTTATGTAGAGCCGCAGATTGGAGGGAAACAGATTCCTTTGCACCTAAGGAAGGAGAAATTGCCTCTGGTGCCCAAGTGTTAGCTCACTGTGCACAGTAGGACAGCCTGTTCTGATTCTCCTTCCTTGCACAATTAGTTTGGGACCGTGTATTAATTCCTCTTCTGTTGCTGTGATAAAGCACTGTGACCAAGAAGCAACGCTTGGGAGAAAGAGTTTAATTTGGCTTCGGGTTCCAGAAGGGTAAGAGCCCATCACGGAGGGGAGGCGTGGCAGCAGGCATGGCGGCCGGAGAAGGGAGCTGAGAGGTCACGTCTTCAGCTGCAGACATGACGCAGCAAGAGGAAACTGGAAGTTGTTTGAGGTTATAAACCCTCCAAGACCAGCCCCAGTGCTGAACTTCCTGCAGCAAGGCTGTGCCTCCACAACAACCCCAAACAGCGCTGGAGACTGGGGACCAAGGGTTCTGATCCGCGAACCGGTGGGAGACATGACTCATTCACATCTCCACAGGCTGGTCTTCCCAAGTTTCACTTAGTGTTCTCTGGACGTGTAAATGACAAGCATTTTGGAGGGGAGGCAAAGCCAAGGCATTATGCTCCTCTTGCATCCAACATGAAGCTAGGAGGTCAGCTTCTTGACTAGCAGAGGCTGGGGAGCGGCTCAGCCTGGAAAGTCCAGAACTGAGTTCAGCCCTCATTATCCGCATTAAGGAAAAGAAAAGGCAAGGGCTCCAGCCTATACCCAGTTATCCCAGCACCAGGGAGGCGGAGAAAGGAGGAGCCTCAGGGCTCTCAACTGCCAGCTGGACTAATGGAGTCCACGATCTCCAGGCTCAGTGAAGAGACCTTGTCTCAAAATACAAGGTGGAGACCAGTGAGGAAGAGGGAGAGGACCACAATGCTGACTTCTGACCTCCACACACTTGCTCACACATGAACACATTCATTGATTGTTTTGATTTATTGCTAGACTTTCTTTACTGCTGCCCCCCCCCCCCCCCCAATTGACAGCACATCTTACTAGGCAGTTGTGACAATGTAACAATTCCTTCTCCAAGTCTCCTTCTAGGACCTGACACGGGGCCTCTTACTGTAGCCCAAGAACTTGGACACAGCTGAAGCCTCTATTTCAGAGAATACAGATTGCCAGGGAGGTCAGCCCTGCCCGGAAGCACTCTGCGGAGATCGCCATCACTAGAGTATGTTTCTAATCTTTGATAAAAAAAAAAAAAAAAAAAGCTCACTTATTCTGAAACATTTGCTAACAATGACAATTCCATTTGAAAGAAATCCATATCAATTAAAACTGTGAGTGATGAGAATACAGCTCCATGGTAGGATGCTTGTCTAGCATGTCGAGGCCCTAAATTCAGAGAGAGAGAGAGAGAGAGAGAGAGAGAGAGATTTCATATGGAAGAGTGGCTATCTCCGAGGATAACTTAAAAGCTCAAATTCTGTGCAGGTTTGAGAATGATTGAGCCCCCTTGCTCCAGCATCCCATGAGTTATCATCGTCTAGATCCACTAGAACACTTCTTTCCCTCAAAACACTTTAAACCGTCCTCGCAGCTCTCCCAACTCTTGGAGAAGTAACTTAGTTGTCGACCTGGGCTTGGAAGAAGAAGCCTGAGTCCAAAAGGACTTAGCAGTTCCAGTGTCCTGGAATTATAAAGCTAACGATCCGAATCGTAGAAACAGCCAAGTTCGGATTCAGTTCAACTCTGACTCTGAGCCCACAGCTTGCCTGTGTAGACATGAGACCTAATCCGTTGCCATGAAAATGCGTGAGGCGCTCAATGCTGGGTAAGCCCGGTTTTTTTTTTACAATTGTGCTACTGTGTGGGGGCCTTGGCTGTGTTTTTATTAATCCCCGACTCCTCATTGAGATTACTTTATTTAAATGTCATCACCCAGCTCTAAAATACGCTTTCAAAATAACCGTGGTGGCCATGGCATACAAAGTATAGGGAGAAGAAAAGGACTCCGTGAAGCCAACTTCTGTTTGATATGTAGGCACTTTTCAGTGCTCTGGGGGCCCTGGTGGTGGGACCGAGTCAGCTTTACAGCTGGGCCTGGCCATCCCAGCTGTGCACGCCATTCAGAGGGGGACTGCCATCACCACTGGCAGGGTTGTGCCTTGGAGGCATTTGGGTCATTGACGGAGTAGGATCAGAGGAAAGGTATAAAAAGTGAGCTGAAGCCAAAGGGGTCCTATAAACTAAAGTCTTATGAGGCAAGGTGGGGTGGGGGGAGGTTCCTGGCATTCGACAGATGGAAGATCAGAGTCGGTTAATAAGTTTGGGGTGCTGGCGACTGAAACCAGATCACTGGTGTCTGCCAGCTGGAGAGAGGCGTCATCCCAGGTGGACGGCGACCTGGTCAGCTCCGCTGCAGCGTGTGCCTGAGCATTCATTTCTCTCCACTCTTGTTCACTCTTTTTTCAGTCCTTTGTCAGGAGACAGCGAAGGGTCGGCCTTTCCTCCCCCATGCTGTTCTGGGTAAAGGCAGAGACTGACGGTGCCAGCCTTAATTCCCCAAAGAAAAGGGCATCCAGATTTATGTGAATTGCTTTAGTTCCGAAACGAGAATAGATAAAACAGGGTGCATTCACGTATTCATGAAGCAGGCAGTGTGTGCGTCGGCGCATGCCGCACAAATTCATTTATTGTTCCTGCCCTCTTATTTCTGAAGACCCCGGGCTCATTTCCCCTCAATAACATGAAAGCGGCTTCAGCACATGTGCATTTTCAAACTTAAACTAGGTATCCCCACTTCAAACATGCCCCCGGTGTGTGTGTTTGTGTGCCACAAGTTGATTAAAAGATCAGCGTGATTCTAGCAGGAACAAAAGCCCCCACCCCACCCCTACCCCACCCCCACCCTGGCTCATGAGATTTCTCTATCAGTCAAACTAAGCAGCCTCTTCCAGTTAGGAGAACCGTGCCCACCATTTTGACATCTCCAGGAAGACGGTGAGTCCTGGGACCAACACTGGATCTTCCCTTTTGGATTTCTGTCACTAAGCCTTGCCTTTCTGTTGGTAGATGCTCTAGCTTTGATTGCGAGAATGATACCTTGTAGGGCCATTGTAGAGGAAAAAAAATGGGTCCAATATGGTGGCCTTCAGATGTTATGTTCAAACACCATCTAGGGTAGCTGCTACTAAAAAGGTCGATGGTGATGTTATAGGTGGGGGACACAGAGAAAAACCAACAGTGAGCCAGGCTTGGGTTTGGTCCACAGACAGTTCACACACCCTCACCCTAGACCAATATCCCTCTGAGCACAGCTGCAGTTGAGAATCCTTTGGGTATGTATTTGAAGAGTAGAGTTCTGGGGTGTGTTCCACACTTACATCTCTGTTTACAGCGATCCAAGAGCTAGCTGTGTTACGTACTAGACTTGTGGCATGGCTTAACCCATGGGGCCTCAGTTTCCTAGTCTGTGCGAAGGGGATGGTAACAGAATCTACTCATGAGCCTGCTGTGAACCAGTGAAGTGTTTGGTATTGTGCCTGGGACACAGGAGATGCTTAATGGGCACTGGCTTTTAGTGTCATCTCTATCCTGACAAGTATTTGGGTGGCTACCAATCTGCAGGTCACTGTTGTGCCTATCTAGGTTCCCAGAGATGATGGTGATAGGACTTTGGATGGCTTAGACCTCCTCTGTCCTTTCCGAACCAGACATGTTTACGGGCATGGATTTCTCTTAATAAATACCACTTCCAGTTTTTCTCCTTGAATATGCAATTTCAAGGAGGTACCTTCACCTTTGGGAGAGGTCATCCCAATCTCTTTGGAGAAATAGTACTTAATCATGGCCATGCAGCCCTGATCCTCGTCAAAAGTTCCATCCGACAGCAGAGATGATATGTAGCAAATTAAGCTAAGGATGGCAGGGAACCGGCCCCTGTCCTGTGCTGCCTTCATCCTCTGTGAACCGCTGATGGTAGAAAAGATCTAAATGTGGACTTCATATAAAGTAAGAAGACCTGCCTCTATTGCAGTGGTGATACTCAGCTTATTAAGCATGGGCTGCAAAAAGAAAAGATAAATCTGTAATCACAGATTCAAGGTAAACAGCGCCACTGGCCTGTTTAGAAACAGGCTGAATCTGCCCTTGAATAAGGAAGAAAAATGTTTCATCACCACCACCACCACCACCACCACCACCACCACCACCACCACCACCACCACCACCATCATCACTACCACCATCATCACCATCACTAATTTTGAAGGATTTTGCCTTTCATGCAACTAGGGTGTGGATCAGGGCGACGGGAACACAGTGAGGGTTTACTGGGCAGAGGCCAGGGAGGCCGCAAACCATTTGCAGAACAGCGTCTAGCTGGCACTCATTGTCTCCCCGATAAGAATGACCTCCTTCTGCAGAGTTAGTCACACTCCTAGTAGAGAACCTAGGCTCCTGGGGAAAGAGATTGAAGTCCTCCCCCTGCAGGACAAGCTTCGCAGTCAGACAGTGACTAAATATCATCCATTTCTCCTCCCGAGAGCACCAGACACACCAGCTTCCTCCTTCACTGCCTTAAATCTGCTGAAGGCTTGCAGGAAGTTGATCAAATTAGGGTACACTCACCACGCAAGGTTTTTAATTTTTAAGAATTTCATACAATGTATTTGGTTCATATTCACCCCTCAATTCCCCCCAGGCACACCCCACTTCTATGTCCCCCAAGTTCATGTCCTTTTGAAAACATATAACCCAATGACCCCACCTTGTACTGACCATATACTCCTGGGTGGGGGGCCATACACTGGGGTGCAGTTGACCTACCAGGAGGCACAAATTTGATGAAAACTGCTCCCCCTCCCTCCCTCCCTCCCTCAGAAACCACCAGCTGTCCACCGCTCCTCAGTTAGAGGTGGAGCAGGGAAGGTTTTAACAGAGTGATAACTGATTCAGGATGTGGGCCACAGATTGTAGAAGTGACCAAGTCCTCACTCTCCTGCTCATCTGCCAATCATACCAAGGTGATTCAACAGGATTTTGACTTCCTCTCCTTCCTTCTAACTTTTACTGTGATGAGCATCACTGAGCAGACATCCTGATCCCTTGCCCTCCTAAGTAAATGTGATTATCTTTCTCGGGTTGGTCCTCAATGGGGTAAATAAACTTCATCTTTAGGGTTTGAGTATCTTTTCATCAATGTACGGCTCACATGGGAAACTTTTGTTAATTGGCCGTCTGTTTTCTTTGCCCATTTTTTATGATTGTCTTTTCTTCCTCATAAATGCATAAGATATCTATAAGATATACGTTCAGAGTCACAGAACTAAGTTATGTATGTGGCAGGTCTCTAGTTTGTCTCCTTGCCTTGGTTAAGGTGTGTCTCATCAGGTAGAAGTTTAAGTTTTAAATGAGACCCAAATTATCATCTTTGTTTTAAATTTTTGTTTATGTGTATGAATGTGTGCCTGCTTGTCTGGCCATGCTCCACGTGCATGCAGTGCCCTCTGAGGCCAGGAGAGGGCGTCAGATCCCTTGGATCTAGAGTTACAGATGGTTGTGAGCCTCCTGCTGAGGGTTTGGAACCAAACCTGGATCCTTGGCAAGAGTGACAAGTGCTCCTAACTGCTGAGCCAACTCACTAGCCTCTCAGGTTTTTTTCTTTCTTTCTTTTTTTTTTTTTAATGGTTTATACTTCTTGGGTTTTATCTAAGAAATTGTGAACCCTCAAAACAGGCAACAAAAGCTCCTGTGGACAAAAGAGGCCACGCAAACAGAAAAGCTGCTGCAGCGCAGAGGAGATCAGCAGAGCAAAGGGCAAACCTACCCAGGGGAGAACGCTGCCTGATTCTACTCCTAGGTGGAATCTACAAACATTGATTTCATAGATGTCCACAATGAAATGATGGTCACCAGGGGCTGGGGTGGGTGAGGGGGGATGGGAAAGATGTTGGTCAGAGGATATAAATTTTCAACTAGACCAGAGGGGTAAGTCTAAGGCACTTACATACACTATGAGGGCTGTAGCTAATGAAAATATATTTTATTCTTGAAAATGCCAAGAACCCAAGTAAAAAGTATCATCACCACACACACACACACACACACACACACACACACTGATAGCTGTGAATACATAGGTGATCAATTAGTTATGGCCCATTCTATATGTGTTATGTGCAATAAATATATACAACTTTATGACAATTTACAAAACATAGGGCTAGGAGATGGCTCATAGAGTAAGAGTGTGTCCTCAAGCATGAGTTCCAAGAAACCCTGTCTCAAAAATAAAAAAAAATACTTGTAGAAAAAAAAAACCAAACCATGACTCCCTGAGTTCAAATTCCTAGCATTCATGTAATAAGATGAGCATGGCTACTTGTACCTGAAACCCCAGTGTTGTGGGGTGGAGGCAGGAGGATCCTGAGAGCTCATTGGAAGTCCAGGCCAACAGAACAGCAAGATTCTAGTTCAATGAGTGACCCTGTCTCAAGCCAACAAGGGAGAGAGAAATAGAAGATACCTGGTGTCCACCTCTGACCTCTGCATGCACACATGTGGGTGTATGGATTCACACAACATTTCGCACATACAGTATAAATACACACTTTCCTGTTGGAGTGTCATAAGCATATTTTCTCATGGTATATTCAAGTGGAATGACTTTACTTTTTAAAAAATTAAAATATTTTTTATCTACATCTATCTTTTATTTTCTCCTTTCTTCTTCTCCTTCTCCTCCTCCTTCTCCCCCTTCTCCTTTTTTGTTCTCCTTCTCCTTCTTCCTCTCCCTCCTCTTCCTTCTTCCTCTTCTTCTTTGCACTTTCAGGGAAAGCTATGAAAAGTAATTCTCTCCCTCCCTCATGGACAGTCCGTCCTGGTACATTGCGAGGGGAGTAGTCCCCACTCCTCGCTGAACATCCGTGTCCTGTAGCCAGCGGCCATCTGTCTGTGAGGCTCTGGGAGGCTGTTTCTGTGCTGACATTAGGTGGTCATATTTACTGCTGCTCTTAAGGGGACTTGGTATCTGGGAAGGTTAAGCCCATGCTCCGTTATTTCTTCTAAGCAGGGCTTTGTATGCTTTTTACATTTTGCTTGTGTTTGGATATTAGAAGCAGCTAATCACAAATTACTCATAAGTGCTCCTCTGGGGCCTGGGGTGTGGCTCAGTGGTGCAGCCACTTCCCTAGCATGATCAAAGCCCTAGATTCAACACTCTCTGTTGGAAGAAAAATCAGAAAAAGCTCTGTTAAGTTTTGGCTGGTTTTACATTTAGTTCACAGATTATTCTGAGGTCAATTTCTATCTTAAAACCAAATCTCGCCACCCTTGAATAGAGGATAGGTCTCTATGCTTTCAAGTTTTTAAATTAATTCTCACATTTAATTTCAAAATTGATCAATTTTTTTTTTTTTTGAGAAAGCATCTCATTATGTTGTCCAGGCCGGCCTGAAAATCACTATGTAGTTGAGGCTGACGTGAGTTCTCCCTGCCCTAGTTCCCTGGATCTCTGCTGATAGTTTAATAGCGCCATGCCCAGGGTTTATCAACCAGGTCATCTGCGTCTGGGGCTCGATCTGATGGCCTTCTCTGGAGGTGTCGCCAGCTGTGAACCTGCCACCTGTCTGCTGAGCCTGCACAACCATTTCCCTTGGGCATGCTCTGTCCTCGTGGACATGGTCCAGGTATTGTGGATATGGGGTCTTCCTCGGCTTCTGGCCACCTACTGCTCAGGGCCTCAGGGTTAAGTCCAGTGGCTGTGATGGGAGCAGAACGGAGGAGCTGGAGCCTGGCAGCTAGTCTGAGGAAATTCCTGGGGAGGCAGTCATTGTGAAAAACAATTCCTTCCCAGGCCAGTTGCTCTCCGCTGTCAGTCCTCTGTGTATCTGTTTTGAATTATTCTCCTGGCCACTCTGCTTGGGTTCAAATCCTGCCTCTACCATTCACTCCTGGGAAAGCCGCTAACTCATCCTCACTTTCCTCTTGTGATAAGGGGAGAACTTCACCAAGGTGGGATGAGCCGTGGGTGTCACCAAGGAAGCGCTGGGAGCGGTGCTGTGGCCAGGAGGGCTTCCCTGCTTTCTGTCACTGCTGTTGTTACTGTCGCCTTGAGCCACATGGACTCCATGTTTTCCTATCTGTGCTTTCTCTTGACGCGAACTTCTGGGACATACTCTGCCTAACCTGCAGGAATTCGACATCACCATCAGCATAGTTCCAGTTCTCCACGGACCATAGTGAAGAAAGCCAATAAGGGCCCAGCCTTTGTTTGCCAGACTCTACTGTCCACCACAGTCCCTTTTTGTAAAGAAATCTCATGAATACGAGTGTAACCAGCATTCCATAGGAGATAATTGGAGGAATACTCCTTGTATAAAAAATTACTGTTTTTTATACACAGTATAGGAAAATATCTCAAGAAGTTATTTCCTTTTTATTGTTTTGTTTGTGAGTACATGTGTGTGTACCTGTGTGGGTACTTGAGGACAGGCATGTATAGATACAAGAGGTCAACTTAGGTCTTTGCTGACATCCTCCACTTAAGAAAAGTATGTTTCTTATTGTGAGTGGGTGTGCATATGCCATGGTGTGCTTGTGGTTTGTTTCTTATTGTGAGTGGGTGTGCATGTGCCATGGTGTGCTTGTGGTATGTTTCTTATTGTGAGTGGGTGTGCATGTGCCATGGTGTGCTTGTGGTATGTTTCTTATTGTGAGTGGGTGTGCATGTGCCATGGTGTGCTTGTGGAGGTCGGAGGTCAGCTTTTGGGCACCGATTTTCTCCTTCCACCATGGGTACTGGGGATCAAACTCAGGTCACCAGGCTTGTGTGCAGATGTCTCTACCTGTTGAA
>CABHPQ010171104.1:0-33163 GCA_902168405.1 Peromyscus aztecus
AGTCAGGCAGGAAAACTCTAACTACAAAGAGAAAACTCTAGCTACAATCATGTCCCATATATCCTGGATATTTTGTTAAAAATTTGCTGGATTTAACCTTTTCTTTGATTAATGAATCTATTTCCTGTGTTGTGTCTTCAGTCCCTGAGACTCTATCTCCCATCTCTTATCTTGTTGGTTATGCTTCCCCCTGTAGTTCCTGTTCCTTTGCTCAGATTTCCTTTTTCCAGAATTCCCTCAGTTTGTGTTTTCTTTATTGCATTTATTTCAATTTTCAAATCTTAAACTATTTCCTTCATCTGTTTGATTGTTTTCCTTGCATTTTTTGGCTTTCTTTAAGGGATTTATTGATTTCTTCTAATGTTTTTGTCTTTTCCTTAATTTCTTTATGAAATTTTTTTATTTCCTCTTTTAAGGGCCTCTCTCATCTTCCTAAAGTTATTTTTAAGGTCATTTTCCTCTGGTTCTTCTGTTTTGGAATGTTCAGGTTTTGCTGCTCTAAAACCACTATTTTTTCAATGGTACCATATTGCTCCTTACTTTTTTGACTGTATTCTTATACTGCCATCTACTCATTTCATCCTCCAATCCATAAATGTAGAGTTTGTGCCTCCATGAGTCTCTCTTACTCCAACCAGTATAGGTAGGACCTGTGGCTCCAGTGCCTGTTCTTCTCCCCAAATGGTAGAGGAGGTGCCTTGTGGGTTTGGTGGCTGGTGCCTCACAGATTGGTTAACAAGAGGGTGGGGGGAAGGAAGCTGCTGCCTAGATTCTGGGGCTATGAGGGGTGGTGAGAGGGGCAGGGTATGTGCCTCTGGGCCCTAGGGGCTAGAGATCTGGCCTGTCCAGCTGGGAGCTCAGGGCCTCACCTCCTCTTCCCAATTGGTGCAATTAGGGAATGTGGCTCCAGTGGTTCCTGGTGCCTTAGGGGCTATTTACAAAACTTGTGGCTTTATCATTGAAAGAAAAAGTTTCTTTGTGCTCTATTAAGGTTCCAACTAATTAGTCACCAGAAGCCTGTTGGAACTTTGCTCCCTTTTCCAGCAACAATTTATGATTTTTTTTGTTTATCTTTTTCTCACCTTAGAAGGCAATTGTCTGTTTAAATCCCATATAGATGACTGTATGTGTTTAATGCATAAAATCTTATATACATATACAGTACATTTTTCTGTTTCTAAAAATTCACTCATCTAATTACCTGTTAGTTGCCTTTCTTTTCCCATAACAGGTAACAGTAAATTATCCTTCATGTTAGACTCACTTCAGCTATTAACCCTTAGCAACATCTTAACAATAACTGTCTATAATAATAAAGCTATTTCCTCGGAAATAATCCCAACTTAAAATCTTAGTAATATCAATCAATAGAAGTTACAGTCTCATACTGGTCAATTTCACATAAAAATGGAGGCAGTGAGATATATTTTAAAAACTATGTATATACTTGGTGAAATAGCCAAGATCTAACACCAAAAACTAGGTGTTTTGATCATGGAGTTATTTTTGAAATATGGGCATTTCTTATTAAAATTACAGAAGTGTTTAACAAAATGTAGACTATTTTAACAGTATTTTATACTAACTTGAAAAAAGTAGCTCATTGATTCATCAACTAAGCTTAGGTGGAACCAGAAATGATCAGCTGGACACAGTATTCCCAGTGGTCAGTACATTTTGGGGAAAAAAAGGCAGGATTAAGGATTGGCCATGACAGTACATCCTTCATGTACTGTTCCAAGAGTATTTATTAGTGACTCAGAACTCCAACTGTCAAGTCACATATAGAGAGAAACTTTTTTTTTTTTTTTTGGTTTTTCGAGACAGGGTTTCTCTGTGTAGCTTTGCGCCTTTCCTGGAACTCACTTGGTAGCCCAGGCTGGCCTTGAACTCACAGAGATCTGCCTGCCTCTGTCTCCCGAGTGTTGGAATTAAAGGCGTGCCCCACCACTGCCCAGCGAGAAACTGTTTTATAATAAAGACATTTACACAGCAAAGTCATGAAACAATTGAACAAAAATGTGAGACTATGTTGAACAGGCACATTATGTTCCTTATGATAGTTTTTTACTCTTCATGACAAACTTGTTAGAAAAACAGGTAAGAATAATAGTTGAGACATCTATTGGATTCTTTCTTCTTCTTCTTCTTCTTCTTCTTCTTCTTCTTCTTCTTCTTCTTCTTCTTCTTCATCTTCTTCTTCTTCATTATTCTTTTCTCATAATACATCTCAACCACAGATTTCCCTCATTCTGCCTCTGTTTCCTTTTGGAAAAGAGCAGGCCCTCCAGGGATATCAACCATCAGCCAAACATGACATAAGATGTAATAAGACAAGGAAAATCCCTTATTTCAAGGCTAGACAAGGCAACACAGTAGAAAGAAAGGAGTCTTATGAGCAGGCAAGGGTCAGAAACACCCCACTCCCATATTAGAAATCCCACAAAAATCTCAAGTTAACAAACACAGCCACTTTGCACAGGGCCTAGCACAGATTCTTGCAGGCTACATGATTATTGCTTCAGCCTCTGAGCTCTTATGAGCCCTGCTTAGTTGATTCTGTGAGCCTTGTTCTCCTGGTGTCCTCAGCTTTTCTGGCTCCTACAATAATTTGTCCTCCTCTTCCATGGTGTTTCCTGAGCTCCTAATGTTTGGCTGTGGTATTCTGTATTACTCCCATTAGCTGCTGAAAGTATCCTCTTTTATGACTATTGAGGTTAGCATCAATCTATGAGTATAGCAGAATGTCATTGGGAATCATTTAATTGACTTTTTTTTTGCAAATCATGTTTTGTTCTACCCAAAATCTTTGAGCTATCTTGCTTCCAGATTCTTGCTGTGGAATAATGCTTTTGTACATTAGTTTAATAAAATGCTGATTGGCCAGTAGCAAGGGAGGAAGTATAGGTGGGATAAGCAGACAAGGAGAGTTCTGGGAAGAGAAAGGATGAGTAAGGAGATGCTAGACAGACATCCAGGGAATAGCATGTAATGGCACACAGGTAAAGCCATGGAACACGTGGCAACATATAGATTAACAAAAATGGGCTGAGTTTAAGTGTAAGAGTTAGTCAGTGGTAGGCCTGAGCTAATGGCCAAGCAGTTTTAATTAATATAAGCCTCTGTGTGTTTACTTGGGTCTGAGCAGCTGTGGACTGGGTGGGGCATAGGAAAACTTCAGCCACAAAAATGGCGCCAAAATGTGGGGAAAGCGTTTCCACCTAAAACCCAAGAAAGCTTTTAAAAAAAGATTCTAAAACAGCTAAAAACAGCTTCCTAGATGTGTCTTTCAGGCAACCCATGAGCTACAGTATGGTGGGTGGACAGTGGTATGTGGGCTTGACCTACAACATGGCAGATTCTTTCCATGGTACACAGTGGAGTCTCCAAGCTGCATAGTGCACTGTGTGGCAGTTTCAGCTGTTGCTAATACAAAAAAAAGGTTTTTTTGGCTATATCCTGCTGGATGGAGGCATAGACCCACTGCCTCCCAGAGTCAGTGGAGAGAATGGTTTCCCAAGAGCTGGTGGTAAACGAAGTTACACCACTTTGGAAAGCTGAGATGGGTGGAGCCAGAAGGCAAAGCTGCCATTTCAGTCCTAGTCATGCTGCAGTTTAAAGCAGTGGATTCACAATAAAACAAGTTCAGATGAAATAAACCTCTAAATCATTTACATTATGTGTAAAAATTTGCATAAGCTTGGAAGAGAGAGGAAAAGGAGGATATACAGTTATATAAAGAAATAGAAAGTTTTAAAAACAAACTCTTTAAAGAGAAAGTAAAAGTAACATAAAAAATAAGCCATGTAAAGATGGAAATCACACAGCGAGTCTGGATTATATTGTCTTTGGGATTTTTAATTGCAGAGAGACATTTGATTGTAAAAGCTGCTAAGTTAAATCAATATGTATCTTTTGAAGATATGTTGATCTCAAAATTTATGTCTAAAGACACATTGCTTTGGAAAAGAGGTTCTGCTTTTGTTTCCACAGAAAATAAGAATCTGTGGATTGCTTCCAGGCTAATATGGTTTGACCAGCCAAGACCCGCTGTAAGGTCTCCAATGACACCATGGCCCAAATGATCCAACATCCAAAATGGATTCAGGGCAACTGGCTCAGACAATTCAGCCTCATAGACTATTTCAGTCAGGACTTGACCATAATTCTTAATTTTCTCAGGATTCCCAAAAGATTACAGCACCCTCTATCAGCAGGAAGTAGCCTAGAAAACTATGCCCACATTCCCAAAAAATGGATTATGGATGTTTGACTATGTTTAGGTTGTTGGTTACAAATTGTTATTGGTCATAGTCAATATCTTTCTGAAAGAAAAAAGGGGGATACAATATGGAAATATAGGATATAGATATGATAGGATAAAAAGGTAGACTGTTGAACCTACTTTTAAAAAGCAACTTGTTTAAAATGTTTTACATTGGTATAGATTTTATTTTATTACAAATTTAAAGTTAATTTTGTTATACTGTATATGTATTTCTAAAAATGTTATATCGGCTGGACATGCAGGACCCATAGTAAGGTGACCATTGAAATATGCAAGGCAAGATTGTCCTTCAGGTTCCTGCTTCACAGAGAAAACTTCCAGACATTCTACAGTACACAGAGAAAAGTGACTGAGAGACTCAAGCCCTATGGGCTAAAGATGGATGCCCTAACACTGCAGATGAACTTTGGATGACTGTCCAGGCAGTTAGCTATCTCTGTCATTTCCAGAATTTTGGAAGTTTCTTCCAATGCATTTCCTGTTTACTTAGGTAATATTATATCCTTTGGGGGTCTTTGATGTAGTTGAAGACTAGATAGTTATAATTTTCCTTGGTTATGATAAAAGTTAAGTTAGATTTGAAACAGACTCACAAATATAGGATAGAGTATTTATTTTCTTTGAATTTGCCAAATATAAATAGACTAGATATTGTAACTGTAATTCTCGCTTGATAACTGTTTTTCTTATATATAATTCTACTATGTTAAAGTTAAAATTTTCCTTTTTAATTAAACAGAAAAGAGGAAATACTGTGGAATAATGATTCTGTATACTGGTTTAAAACCAGTATACAGAATGTTTAATAAAACATTGATTAGCCAGTAGCAAGGCAGGAAGTATAGGCAAGATAAGCAGACAAGGAGAATTCTGGGAAGAGGAAGGATGAGTCAGGAGACACCAGCCCACTGTCCAGGGAGCACCATGTAATGGCACACAGGTAAAGCCAGGGAAAACGTGGCAACATATAGATTAACAGAAATGGGCTGAGTTTAAGTGTAAGAGCTAGTCAGTAGTTAGCTAAGTTAATGGCTGAGCAGTTTTAATTAATATAAGCCTCTGTGTGTTTACTTGGGTCTGAGTAGCTGTGGACAGGGAGGACACAGGAAAACTTCAACTACAGATCCTGGTCATCCTGGCAGTGTCAGGTATGGGCTCCCTCTTGTAATGTGGGCCTGAAGTTAGACCAGTCATTGGTTGGCCACTCCCAAGGCCAACATTGCCTCAGCTCATCTTGCAGGCAGGACAGGTGGGGGTCAAAAGTTTTGTGGCTTGGTTGGCATCCCAGTCCCCAATGAGCCTAGTCTTCTTACAGAAGATGACCAGTTCAGGCTCCTTCATTACTAGGAGTCTTTGCTAGGGTCACTCTCATAAGTTCCAGGAAGTTTCCACTGCACTGGGTTTCCATATTTCCCCCTAAATGCCCACCTATTCCAGTCATCTCTTGGATCCAAGCAAAGAAGTTGTGAAAGATATAAGATTAGTGTTCTCAAATATGGACTATACAGGTATAGAGATGGCTTGGAGGGAAAGATATTTGCCATTAAGCTTTCTGACTGTAGTTGAATCTCCAGTACTTACATGGTAGAAAGAAAAACTGACTCCCACAAAAAGAGAACCTTCCCTAGCTCTAAACATATACACACATGTAGTATAAATATATTCTAAATATATTCTTAATTAAACCTCTCAGCCTCAACTACTTCATCTTTAAAATCCAAACATTCAGTTACATATTATATATGGCCTTTCAAAGCTAATAGCTGCATTTCTGTGATTTTCAACAGAAAAGTACACACACACACACACACACACACACACACACACACACACACCTGTTCAAGTATATTAGCTCTATTCACATTGCCAAAAATTCTGTGGCACTGCCACCTGGTGGCAGGTGTCTGGCATCAATTTTGCTTTTAGTCAAGAAATTGGAAGGAGTGCAATTCCATAAGCTTCTGAAATAATGTTTCAAGTATCAAATATATAAAATTAAAATGAATAGATTTTGGAAACAAGAATGATCAAGTTATAGAGTAGTACCCATTTACGCTTGTCCGGTGATACTGGAGTCTTAGTTATAAAATTCTTCCATAAAACTAATTTTAAAAGCATACTCCCTACTTCTTTTAGTATTATCAGGATACCAAGTCCTATGGTGAACTACTTGATCTGTTTTCAGTCGAATTTTTTATAAGCCAAGAAATAATGGCCAATTTTTTTTTCTCTGCTTGTTGATATCCAGGTTTCCCCATACCATATATTGAAGCTGCTATTTTTGTTCCAGGTAGCTATACTTGCACAGACTTATATCTGGAACAGGTAGGTATTCTATTCATTGATCTATTTTTTTTCTGTTCCTGTTATCAGCATCATACATTATTTCAGAATTTTATGGGATTGCACAGAAATTATGCTATTAGAAGTGAGCTATATCATTAGGCCAATTTGCTCTTTGTCTTGGGACATTTTCTCAGGATGATTTGTCCTTCTTCTTCAGATGTCTCATTTGTCCAGTGGTCTTCAGATTCCTTAGTTGGAAGCTTTTATTCTCCTGGAAAGACAAAAACAAAACCCTGCTGCAACTTTAACTTTGGTGAATTCCCCTTTTAGATAGGTTGGATGTCCACACTGTTTGATGAACAATCACCTCTCCTAATCAAGATATCTCTCCTTTTAGAATTTAATATATAGCCATAGCTTTTCTTCTTCTGTGGGGGAAAAAAAGCAAAATCTTTTCCCTAATGTGACACATATCCTGCTTTCCATTCTGAGGTCAACACATCTTTGAGTATATGGATGGATTCAATTCAGGATTTTTTTTATCCATTATTCAATGTCTTTTCATAGCTGGTATTCCTTTCTCATTAGCATTTAAAAATTTAAAATTAATAAAGCATTGGGTAGTTGATCTCTGGGGGCCTTATTATGCCTTTCAGTTTGTTAAGCTTCTCTTTTAAAGTGTGATTAGATCTTTCTATAACTACTTGTCCTGTAGGATTGTGTGGTATACCTGTAATATGTCCTTATATTGTAAAATGCAAAAAAAGCTGTGTCATTTTACTAGTGACAAATGTTGAACTGGACATTGTAAATATAATTCTTACTTTATAATTTTTATTTTATATAGTTTTGCTGTATTATATTTAAAACATTTCTCTTTCCTTTAGACAAAAAGGAGAAGTGTTGTGGGATATCTGTTCACTGTGTGAAGATGTATCACTGTGACTGGTGTAATAAAAAGCTGAACAGCCAATAGCTAGGCAGGAGGTATAGGTGGACTTCTGGCCAAAGAGAAAACTCTGGAAAGGAGAAAGGTGGGGTCGCCATCCAGAAGCAGAGAAAGCAGGATGTGCAAGAAGAGAGGTAACAGCCATGAGCCACATGGCAGGATGTAGATTAAATGAAATGAGTTAATTTAAGTTATAAGAATTAAATAGGAACAAGCCTAAGCTATATTTCAAGCTTTCATAATTAATAATAAGTCTCCATGCCACTATTTTGGAGGTAAATAGCAGGACAGAAAAAGACTCATTACAAATTCCAATATATTTTTGAGGCTATTGTGGATGGGATTGTTCCTATTATTTTTCTCAGGATATTTATTATTTGTGTATAACAAGGCTGCTAATTTTTACACATCACTTTTGTATCTTGCTTTGCTAAATGGGTTTGTCAGCTGATGAGGTTTCTTGTGAAGTGTTTTTTGTGGGGAAATCTTTTATCTACAGAACAAAATCCTCTGCAAATTAGGATGTATAGACTTTTTGCTTTTCTATGTGTACCCCTCCAATTTCCATCACTTCACTTACAGTTCTAGATAAGACATCAAGCATTGTATAGAATAGATATAAAGAGTCTTGTATTGTTTCTGACTTTAGTGAAAATGCTGTGAAAAAATTTCCATTTAGGAAGATATTAGTGATATGCTTGCAGTATATTACCTATAATATGTTGGGATATGCCCCCTGTATCTCTAGATTCCCAAGGATTTTCATCAGGATGGGAAGTTGGATTTTTTCAGAGGTCTTTCTGCATCTAATGAGATGATCATGATAATTTCTGTTATTCTGCAGATGCACAATGTACATAATAGACAAAATTTATTGCTTGAGCATATTGAACCATTCTTATATCTCTGGGATAAAGCTGACTTGGTTATGATGGATAATCTCTTTGGTGTTCTCTTGAATTCAGTTTGCAATTATTATTTATAAATATTTTTATTTTATAATTAATTTAATTTTACATATTAGCCACGGATTCCCCTGTCCTCCCTCCTCCCACTCCCAAGCCTTCCCCCTAATCTACCCCCCATTCCCACCTCCTCCAAGGCAAGGTCAGCCACAGACTGGTAGATTCAGTTGAGGCAGGTCCAGTCCCCTCCTCCCTGCACCAAGGCTGAGCAAAGTGTCTCAGCATAGGCCCTAGGTTGCAAAAAGCCAGCTCATGCACCAAGGTCAGGTCCCAGTCCCACTGCCTGGGGGCCTCCTAAACAGTTCAAGCTCATCAACTGTCTCACTTATCCAGAGGGCCTGGTCCACATCTGACAGAAGGCTTATTTCCAGAATATATAAAGAACTCAAAAAATTATACATCAAAATACCCAACAGTCTAATTAAAAAGTGGGCTATAGAGCTAAACAGAGAATTCTCAACAGAAGAATCTCAAATGGCTGAAAGACTTTTAAGGAATTGCTCAACATCCTTAATCATCAGGGAAATGCAAATCAAAATGACTCTGAGATACCATCTTACATCTGTCAGAGTGACTAAGATCAAAATCACTGAAGACAGCTTATGTTGGAGAGGATATGGAGTAAGGGGACCACTCCTACACTGTTGGTGGGAATGCAGGAATATTGAGCAATTCCTTAAATGTCTTTCAGCAATTTGAGCTTCTTCTGTTGAGAATTCACTTTAAGAAATCCCAATTGACTCACTAAATCTGCTGACAAAGGTGATTCAAATATTGGTGTGGCAGCAGTTTGAGGACAGGGACAAGGGAAAGCCACAACCCACTGGAAGAGGGTAGAAGCCAAAGAGCCAGCCATCTGCAGCTAACTCCTGTGGCTTTTGGACTCCAAAAGCCTGTTGAGTCTGCTCCAAAGAGGATGCAATAAAAACTTGGTTGGCAGGTAGGGACTCCAGCCCAGGCAGATTGGATACTCTGGCTGGTCAGTGCCTGCAAAGCCATAAGCAAGTGGCTTTTTCATGAATTCACACCCCCAAAGTTGGATGCCAGGTATTTCATGAATCCTAATTAGTCTTATAAGAAAAATTCAGAGCCAAATATTGGGGTAAATGCTGAAAGATCAGAGTAAATAAGGCACAGCTACTTCTCACCTCACCAACTCCTCAGCCAAAAGGAGAAAATCCTGTCTCCATGAATCCTCAGGCTGAATGCCCCTGAGTCCTCAGCTGAACAGTCTGGGTGGTAACAGAGCTTGTCATTCTGGGCCACTGGGACAACCACTCCCAGGTGAGAGACAGAGCCAGATCTCCTGGGGGGACAGTTCGCCTATACCCATGGTGAGGGATAAGGCCATCTCTCCTGAATTTGAAGACCAGCTCTCCCATGAGGGACAAGGCCAGCTCTCCTGCTTCAGAGTCCAGCAATGGTTAGGGCCAGCTATGCCAGTGCCAGTGAAGTGTGGGAATGGCTTAGCACAGACCCTCAGATTTCAACATATAGGGTTCCTATGGCCTCCTGTGGTAACATGTGCCATGGACATTAGCACAGATCCCAGGCCCATCAGGGCCATGGACCCAGACATGACTCTTGGCTGGAGCTTGGGCCAGGAAGTCACCACAGCCCCAGTGGCAGTGAAGATCATCCAGATCAGTATGGTCCAGTGGCAGCACTACCCTTAGACACCAAGATGGACTCAAGTGGCTAATTAGACCTCAAGCATCCACATAGTCCTTGATGGTAACAGGAGCCATAGACATCAATTCAGATTCTGGCTGCTGCAGGTTCATGGACCCAGACATGGTCTTAGAAAGTAGTTCAGGCCATGGCAGCAAAGGCCATCTAGATCAATATGGTCCCAGCAGTAGCACATTTGCTCCTTTCTAAACAATAATAAATGAATAGCCTGCATTATACATAAAGACACAGTGAAGAGGGGAAGAAACCACAGCTGTGTTTAGAACTTAGGGAAAAGAAAGGGTGACTACTGTTCCAACCACTACAGAAATCTGGAACATCAGAAAGATGGAGGAGGAAGTCATCAAAATGAACTCTGCTTCATGCTGTCCAGCTTTATAGTTCCTCCAGTCTCATCTGCAGCCCTGATGCAGACTACTTACAGGGACTTGTCCTCCCACCTAAGCCCTATTCCCTGAGGACTCCACTCAACCTTGAGGAAGATTCAACTTTCCTCTCTCCCCCTATCTTTTTGTGTCAGCTGCTTATACCTAGCAATGCTTTCTACCCAGGAATCCAGTGGTCACACCAGACTGAAAATATTAGGTATGTGATTTTCAGTCTCCTTCCTCTACACCATTACAACCACTCAGGTCTAATTCACAGCTTTATAGGGGCCTATTTAAAGGGACCTGTGCTCCCACCCTACTTCCATTTCCTGGAGACTCTAACAGACCTTGGAAAAGATCTGGCTTTCCACTCTCCTATGGACCCTCTCAGTTCCCTCCTTTAAACTCATAACAACTCTTTTCTGTCAGTCTCACATACCTAGAAACATTTTCTATCCAGTTCCTCCAGTGGCCATGCCTGGCAAGGACTCTGGGAAATAAATTACAATACCTTCATCCCCTTCATTACATTCTTTCCATTCCATCCCTCAACCCAGTAACAACTTGCTTACAGGTGCCTCTCCTTTTATCACTACTACTTTTACTGGGCTCTGCAACTCTTGGTTCAGACTCATGGTCCACCAGACCTTTAATCCATGTCTCTCAAGATAATTATTTGCCTTACTGGAACATATATTCAGGATTTCTTTTTCCCACCACAACTCCAATTATCTGTATAACCCAAATCAAGATGGGAACATGATCCCTTTATCTCTTTTCTGAAGCCCCTCTCTGCCTTTTTCCCTAGCCCACCCAAAACAAAAATTTCAGGGGTAAGTCTCATCAACAGGGTACAAAACATGGAAGAGAACAATCTCAAGGTTGGAGACAAGGTAAAAGAAATGGATACTTCAATCAAAAAAAAAAGTTAAGTATAAAACTGCAAGGAATACAACATACTGGAAATGTGTGAAATTATAAAAAGATCTCATCTAAAGCAATTGCTATACCCAGCTCATAGGGACCTCCAAAATCCCACCATGGAGACCGAATCCCATATGTAAAAGCAAAGAGCCCTTATTTCAAGCTCCAAGGCTTGGTTTCTCTGTCTGTATGATACAGCAGTAACAGCAAAGAGCCCTAATCTCAGGTAGGGTAGAGTTTTTTGGTTTTTTTTATCATAACAGAGGGTGGGGTGAGGGGATTTCCAAGGTTCAGGACCCTGATTGGTTGACATTTGTCTAGGGGTATCTGTAAAACAAAAAATTTGTGTGTGCTAGACTCAGGGACATCTGGCCACTTTATCTAATGTTTGGAATGTTTGGGATGTTAGGTACTTTCCCAATCCTGGGTGGTGTCATCTTATGGCTTTTCCTGGATCTGGGTGTTGCCTGCCAATAAGCCTGCTACAGAGGCTGTGCCTGAGACTCTAGGCCTATCATGGCAACTGTGTAGTCAAGCTGCTTTGGGCCCCCTCCATATTACCCTCTTCACAAGTACCAATGATAGGACTCAAACATGAGTGTTACCTGTCCAGTGGTTCAAGGGTATTGGGACCTAAGAACCATTAGCTATCAGATTTTTCTAGAGCAGTGACATTTGAATCTACTGCCATTCTTAAGGCTCTGTAGTTCTGATCTTTGAGTACAATGAGATTATGATCAATGGACATTAATTATAGTTGATCAACTTGCCTCTGTGCTAAGGAGTTTCCATTTGACTCAGCATTTCAGGCTTTTCTGGACAGGGAACATGGGATGATTCTCTTCTGGAACTACTTTGAACAGGCATTAGAGCACTGTTGTCAGAGACCCAAAAAGACTGAAAGGCTATTCAAAGGCTGGGCAATGGGGCATCTGTCAGGAGCATGTGTGGCTATCTGACCCTGTAGAGACAGGTAAAGATTATATTGGCTGGGCTGGTCCATGTCAGCTTTATGCAAGTCCAGAGCTCTGTAGTCAGCAACTGAAGCTTGGAGGTGTCTGCCAACTAAGTGGAGACCTGTTGAGACAAATTTAAACTAGAAACAAAAGTTAAAATTTATGAACTTAATTGGAATCCTTGGGCCCACATTCTTAGTAGCTGGGAAGAGCAGGAGTTTCAAGACAAGGAGAGATTAAAAAAATACCATTCTTAGGAAAAGACAAGTGGGGAATATTTAAGCTGTACCTATCTGGAGTCCTTGCAAACTCTGTGAAGTAGATCCAAGTTTTACGACTCTTTTAATCCTCTGAGGTCTATAGGAACTATCTTATAACAGGACATAAAAGTTTTAGATAAATTAATATTACCAATCTGTACTGAAATCTATATCATAGACAAAGCACGTGATGGGTAACTGTAAAACAGCAGAAGTGGATTCATATCTTTGAGTACCAACAAGAACTATAGATTTTGATTAAAAGCATGTGCACTTTTCTTCTGCGAGGAGAGCCAGATATATATTAGACAGAGATTTTTAGCCTCATGAGAAGTAATTTTAAGTTTATATTTAGATATATTTAGATGACAACTAAAATAAATTTAAAATGTTGAGCTTGTGACTGAACACTAAGTAGTCATTGCTCTACTCGCCTATCAGAATTCTATTAAATGTTAAGCTCTGAACTGTTATATCATATAACAAGAGAGAAATCTGAAACATTTCTCATAATCTAAATCATTTTCTGAGATCCTCAGAGCTTATAAGATTTCCTATCTTTAGCCTTGTGGAAGGATCTGGTTGTCTGAGGCTACCAAACTGACCAAGTTATAGCTAGCCTAACCATCAGTACTATCAGAGATCTGAGGAGGATAAATCATATCTAAGTGCAGACGAAGCAGGTTCCATTTCTATAAATGACAAGTACCAGTCCATACCCAGGTCTCCATAGTGTTGGGGGCACCAGAAGAACAGCATCAATCTTCTTTGGCCATCAGGCCCATAAGGCAGAGTTTTTCCTATGGAAGAGGGACATAGAAGACTGATTTTACATTGTCCAGGCAAAAGGCGTGCAATCAATTCCAGTGTCTTGCTGCTTGTCCACAGTCTGAGCCAGGCATTGATGGCAGGCATTGTATTGGGGCATCTTGCCCTGTGGTCAGTATTGCCATAATCCAGGTGGAGACATTGTGGTGCCCTGTATGTAATCTTCTTTGAAGACCTTGGGTCACTGCTATGATCTGGAGGTCTGTCTGATATAATAAGCTTTTAGATCAACATTTTAAATGCCATATTCTGCAGATCTCTGAAGTATGAGGGCTGTCCAGGTATATATGAATAAGCAAACTTTGTTTCTAGTTATTCGTTTCAAGCTCAACCCTGAAAACATATGTAAGGGGCTGAGTAAATCTTATCTCTAGAATTAATTATATCAGTACTTAGCATGACTACAATTAAAAAACTTGATTATTTCTGACTACTTATGTTCTCCTAAAAACAATGATTTTAAATTGAAGCTCTTCTAACATCAGTAAAGAAACCAAAACAAAATATCACTACAAAAACATTTATATGACTCAGTTTATCCAGATAGATTAGGCTTAACAAATTTGGCAAATGCAAAGAGGCTAGGCATACATTCTTAAGCTTCACCGGTTTTCAACTTTCTCAATGCTATTTCATAACTGCAGTTTTGCCATTGTTATGAATCTCAATGCAAACATCTGACATACAGATGGTCTTAGGCTATCCCTGTAAAAAGGTTTTTTTTTTTTCAACCTGGAGAGTGTCAATACTCATGGATTCAGAAGCTGTTCCAAAGTCCTTTGCCTAGGTCATTGTCTTGCTGCATCACAAGAAATGAATATCCCAGTTTCTGGTTGGTATTTGGTGCTTATGGCTGTGACCCTAATTTTCAGTCTTTTATTTTAAGTCCAAATATTAACACTATAGAACATTTTATAAACTTAGAATGTCCCATAGCCTTATAAATTTAAACATTTAAAAGGCTGTTCTGGAAAAAGATCTCTCAAATGTCTTTCTGCAATATCAAAAATAAAATACCTCTTTTATTTTAAGAGGGAGAAAATATGGCATCGCCACAATCTGTATAAAGCAAAACCAAGCACCAAAGTGCAAACATTCCCAAACTTTAGTATCTGGGATTCATTCATAATCCCTTTGGTTCTTTTACTTAGAAGATTGGACCATTTCTTTGACCCTACTCTTGGCAGCATATATATAGCCTACCTTCTAGACCTCAGCCTGCTCTGTTTCATTATGGCTGGCAATTCTGGCAATCATCACCTGGCACTGGCATTTTTAAAACTGCTAAGATCCACCATTGCAACTAGACTCTCTTTGGAACTCTAGTCTTGCCATGCATTTGCAAACCTAGGCTATTCCCTATGATACCTTCATGTCTTTAAAACCATCATCATCTTATTAGGTGAGTAACTCTTAAATTACAAAGTTTAGCTGCCAGAGGAAGGTATATTCTTGTGTATAAAAGCATTGAGGTGCAGCTTTAATATCATTATTGAATACCTTATTTATCAAATATATGTTGCCATCTATTTAAATTTTCTGAAGGCTTGTTGTTAAATACTTAGCAAAGACATAAGTACTTAGGTGTAAATCTCTAAGTTAGCTTTTGTTAACCTGAATAGATCTTTATAACCTTAGTAAAAGATTGCTGCCAGCAACATGCTGCCCATGAGGTCACCAGTGAAGACTGAGGAAAGCCACATGATTGCTATCTAAAACATGTTTTTCTAAACAAGAATTACTTGCACACATAATCACAGTTGGATCCAAGTTACATATGCATACATACAGTTAAAGCTTTCCTGTGTTTACACATATAGTTAAATCCAAGTCACATATGTGTCCGCATACACACACACACACACACACACACACACACACACACACACACACACACATATGTCTCCATTTTTAACATAAACACTTTGCAGAATCATCAACTAATTTTAAAATGGAAACCAACCAAAATTAACTTTTGAATTCAATATTTGCAGTTATAAGAAACTACAGCAAACATACATTCCCTCTGACCTTCTACCATGTCCCATGTACCCTCAGTCCATTCAGACATTTCTCAGATATTTACTTCAGACAAATTCTGCTTTTCTTTTTCTTTTTTAGACAAAGAAACTCTTACCAAAGTTTTTCTTGTGATTTCCCTCAGTAGTCTAGAATATATTGTGAAGATACAATATTTTAAACAAGAACAGAAAGACATGTATATACCATAACAAGAATAACTCTAAATTTTCATCAACATTGTAACAAAATGAATCATCTGAATCTAGCAGTAGTTTTTTTTTTTTTTAACAAATAATAGTTTTTAACCAACCTTTTTAAAAGAAGACAAATATTTATTATCTATTGAATCGGAATGCTACAGTATTATAACACAGCCCATCTTAGCTTAACAACCATAGGTAGTGATATTCCACTCTGTCCTAGGAGCCAATCCTCCTTCAAGTTTGGTAGGCAGTCACCAAGGCAGGTTATGGGTGCCCCACACATTAGCATGGGTGGGGAAGGCACACAACATAGACAGAATATTGTTATTAACCCGATTCTCAAGAACATGAGAGTCACAAACTGAAAATGACTCCATGCTCCAGCTGGGCCCCCAGACTTGTAGGCCACTCCTCAGCTGTGACCCTGGAGGGGCATTTCTGGCATTTCTCCACCAGCCCCAGCCCAGCTCAGGCATGCTCTGAGCTCCTCAAAGCCCCCTCAGGCTCCTGCCAGCTCTGCATCACAAAAGTCTCCATCCTGAGGCTTCCTGAGCAGGGGCTGGCCATGAACATACCAACCAGCTTCAGGCTCTTTGGGGATGGTGGTGCTGCTGGGCTTGAGTGATCCTAGATGAGCACCCAAATGTTATGCCCAGATTACAGGACCCCCCCCCCAGAGACTACCACAGAGTCCAAATCCTGTATGTAAAAGCAAAGAGCCTTTATTTTAAGCTCTAGGTCTTGGTCTCTCTGTCTGTCCGACACAGTGGTGAGGGCAGAGAGTCCCAAGCTCAGGTGTGGGTAGAGTTTTTATCATAACAGAGGTTGGGGTGAGGGGATTTCCAAGGTTCAGGACCCTGATTGGCTGACATTTGTCTAGAGGTATCTGTAAAACAAAAAAGGTGTGTGCTAGACGCAGGGACATCTGGCCACCTTATGTAATGGTTGGATTGTTTGAGATGTTAGGTACTTCATCCTTGGGTGGATCTCAGGGTGGTGTCATTTTATGGCTTTTCCTGGATCTGGGTGTTGCCTGCCAGTAAGCCTGTCACAGAAGCTGGGCCTGGGCCTTTAGGCCTATAATGGCAGCTGTGTGGTCATGCTGTTTTGGGTCCCCTCTACATAATAGGGATAGAGAAAGGAGAAGAAACCTAGATCAAAGGCACAGAAAGTATTTTGAATAAAATTATAGAGAAAACATTTCCCTAACTTGAAGGTATAAGGTATAAGAAGGATAAAGAACACTAAATAGACAGAAAAGAAATTCACTATGACACATAATAACCAAATCAGTGAACATACAGGATAAAGGAATATCAAATCCTAGAAGAGAAAGAACAAATAGCCTATATATATAGACCCATTAAAATAACACTTGACTCCTCTAAAAGACAGAAAGACCTAGACAGGTGTTTCACAAATGCTAAAGATAACAAATGCCAACTCAGACTATTATAAAGCTAACAATAACAAAAATGGAAAAACATATTCCAAGATAAAACTAAATTTAAGCAGTATCACAAATACAGCTCTAAAGAAGGCACCAGAGTAAAAATTTCCATCTATAGAGGTTAAACAAGAAAACATAAAGGATAAATAAGCCCTGACTAGAAAATCTAATGAGGGAGAAAAAAACCCTCACCTTTACAACAAAATAAGAAGAATCAATAAACACTGCTCATTTTAGTGGTATTTGCTCCTCCCGTGACCTTTGGCTATAAGGCCCAAAGAAGACAGTGCTTCTTGCTGTTGTACATGACCTCTTAAAAGGAAAGGGAAAGGGGTCACATAGTCCCTTTTTTTCTTTTTATTTATTTAATTTTTTATCCTGGTGTGATCAGACTCCAAAAGACCTGGAAATTGAACCTGGTTCCTGTGGAACATCAGTCAGTACTCTTAACCACTGAGCCACCTCTTTTTCCTTTTTTTGAAAGCATATCTTTATTATTTTCTTACATAACATCTTAATGAATACACCATTTGCATTTCTCAGCTGGCAAATAAGAAACAAAGCAAAACTTTCTTGATGCTTAGAAAATCAAGAGCAGTCAACTGTCTTTGGGAGGATTTAGTTTCTTACAATTTCTGTGATACTTCCCATGCAGGAACCAGAGATGCTTTGTGGTGAAAAACACCTTGCTCATGGGTCCTTGCTCAAGTTGTTGACTTTTCTCTTCTAATTTGATTTTTAGCACTTGTTCTTATGTTTCTTCATTGTTATGCAAAATATCTGGTTGAGAAATAGGTTTGATATGTTCATAGGGGATGTCCACAGAAGGGTGGAAGAAGCACACTCTTGTTTTGTCGTTGGATGCCACATCAACCTCTACCTTGCAGTTGTAGTCCTTGGAAGAGATAGATTTATGACAAATACTGGACAGAGCTCCATTTTGGATTGGAAACAAATTGAGTGCCATATAATTCAATAAATTCATGGGAGTTTGTTTAAGGAGTATAAGGGAAATTTATTACAGTAAATTGAGGCAATATACTCACAAATATAGAACTGAGTAAACAGCTGAAGTCATCCTCTATTCTGACAGAGAGTGAATCCACCTGTCACATGCCCCCCCTTTTTTTAAGGTCTCCCTTCCTTTTAAGAGGTCATATACAACAGCCAGAAGCAGCACCTCCTTTGGGAGGTCATGGATGGAACAAATACCATTACAGCTCATTGATATTTCTCAGCATTAATGGTCTCAATTACCCAATAAAAAGACACAGATTAGCATACTGGATTAGACAACAGGTTCCATTTTTCTGCTGCATACAAGAAACATACCTTACCATTAAGTATAGACATCACTACAGGGCAAATGGATGGAAAAAGATATTTCAAGAAAATGGGTCAAAGAAGTAAGCAGGTAGAGATATTTTAATATTTGACAAAATAGACTTTAAATAAAAATTAAACAGAGTAAAAATCTACCAAGACAATATTGCAAGCATTTATGCATCAAACATAAGGGAACCCAAGTAAATTTAGCAAACAAACAAATAAAAGAACTACTGCTGTTAAAATCATAGATTGGCCTTCACACACTCTCACCCATGAACATATCATCCAGACAAAAACTAAAAAGATAAATGCTGGAGATAAATGATGTCATAAACCAAAGGACCCAAAAGGTGCTTATAGAGCATTTCACACTAACACAAACGCATGCAGTTTTCCCTCAGCAACTCAAAACTTCCCTGAAAATTGACTATGTAATTTTGACATAGTAAAGTAAAGCTTGACAGAAAGTAAAGATCAACAGAGAAATACTAATTGAAATTGGACCCTATATCCTATCTGACAAGCACAGATTAAAGCTGGATATCAACAACAGAATGTATACCAACTCATGAAAATTGAACAACCCATTAGTTAATAGAAGTAAGATCAAGACAAGTATGAAGAAAGAAATTAACAGCTATTTAATAATTTAATGTAAATTAAAAATACATCATACCCAAACCTATGAGGCACAATTAAGTCAGTTCTAAGTATCAACTTTACAGCACTATGTGCCTACAGAGAGAGATGCTATGGATGTCAACTAGATAGCAAGATCCTGAGCCTTTGGTCAAACAGTTTAAATAATATAAGCATTTGTGTGTTTATTTGGGTATGAGTGCCTGCAGGCCCGGGCGGAACTGGAGATAACTCCAGCTAAATGGCGCCCAATGTGGGGCACGAATTTCCACCAAAAACCTGAGAAAGAAGATTGTAAAATGGAGCTAAAAACAGCTTCCTAGTTGTCTCTCTCAAGTTAGCAGCAGCCTGTGGGCTTGAGCTACTCTATTGTGGGTTCATGGCATGCAGGCTTGACCTACACCATGTTACACAGAGGTGTCTCCAAGCAGTACATTATGTTACATGGTGGATATAGTTCTTGCTAGATTAAAAAAAAAGAGGTTTCTGGGCTGCACGCTGCTTTGATAGAAGCATAGACCCACTGCCTTCTGAGAGTTGATGGTACACATGGCTCCCAGTTCCAAAGCTGGCAGTAAACATACCACTGCCATGTTGGAAAGCTGAGGTGGGCAGAGTCAGCAGCCACAGCTGCCATTTCTGTCATAGTAATGCTGTAGTTTAAAGCAATAGATCACAAATAAGACAGATTCATATGGAATATAAGACTTTAAATGGTTTACAATGTATATAAAATTTACATAGGCTTGGAAGAGGAAAAAAGTAATATATGCAGTTATATAAAGAAACAGTTTTAAAAAATAAAGTCATTAAAGAAAAGTTAAAAGTAATATAAAAAATAAGCCACATAAAGATGAATATCACACAGAGAATCTGCATTGTGTTGTCTTTGGGATTTTTAACTGCAGAAAGACATTGGATTGTAAAAGCTGCTGTGTTATATCAATATGTTTATTTCAAAGGTATGTTGACTTCAAATTTTAGATATGAGGATATGTTGCTTTGGAAAGGAGGCTCTGCTTTTGTTTCCACAGAAAGCAAGAGGCTATGGATTTGTTCCAGATTAAGATACATCAGGGTTGACTAGACAAGACCTCTTGAAAGGTCTCTGATGACACCATGGCCCAGATGATCCAACATCCAGAATTGTTTCAAGGCAACTGGTTCAGACAATACAGCCTTATGGACTACCCCATAATCCTAAATTTTTCTTTATGTCCCCATAAGATGCACCACCCTCATCCAGTAGGAAAGAGTATGAGAAGCTATGCCTGAATTCCCAAATATACCAAGGGGCTTTGGAGATGGAATTGGCTCACTCCTTCTCTAAACCCAAGCATATTGCTAAAAGAAAAGGTTGAGAGATTTTTCTGTCCCATATCAGAAGAGCCCTCTGGTGTGGGACAGAGAAAAACCATTTTTTTAAAGCAGGTTGATTATAAATGCAATCTCTTTTAGTTTAGATATGATGGGATGAAAGGGTAGATTTATGAACCTATTTTTAAAAAGCAACAACTTGTTTGAAATGTTTTACATTGCTATGGATTTTAGTTATTTGATACAAATTTAAAGTTAATGTTGTTATACTGTGTGTATATTTCTACTCTTATTTAAGGTATTATGCTTGTGCAGCTCATTTGAAATTGTAATGGATAATTAAGAAATAGATTAATAATTAGTCATCTATGATATTCACACTTGCAGTCATGTTAGTTAAGTTTTCTAGGTATATATAAATATAATTCAATTAGGTATGTAATCTTTAATCACTTCAAAGACCTACAGAATATGGCATTTAAAATGTTTAAAAATTTAGACTTTCTGGACAGTAAGACATGTCTGATCCTGTCAGCACTGATATACTTCAGAGAGGAGGATGGGCATCAAAGACACTCTATATGGAGTTTGTCTTCTTCTTGTCAAAAATAGCATTTGGGCAAGAAACTGTTCTTGCCTGGCCTGCTTGATTGACTAGACATGCAGAACACATAGGAAGTTGACCAATGAACTTTGTTTGGTAAAATCGTTCTTCAGGTCCCTGCTTCACAGAAGAAACTACCGGACATTCTACAGGACACAGAAGGAAGTGTCTGAGAGACTCTAGGTCTGTGGGCTGAAGACAGATGCCTCAACTTTACAGAGGAAGTTTGGATGACTATCCAGGCTGCCAGCTGCCTCTGTCTACTCTCAAAAGACTCTTGAAAGTTGCTTGCATTCGTCTCCCATTTCTCAAGTAATATTATATCCTTCTGATGTCTTTGATGTAGGTGAAGACTAGATATAATTTCCTTAGTTATGATAAAAGATAAGTTAGATGTGAAACCTTAGACTCACAAATATAGGATGGATAGGATGTCTTCTTTAATTTTGCCAAATACAAATAGACTAGATATTATAACTATAATTCTTACTTGATAAATATTTTGTTATATGTAATTTTACTATATTAAAGTTAAAACATTCCTTTTGAAAAAAAGAAAAGGAAAAGTGCTGTGGATGTCTTTCTGTATGCTGTGAAAAATGTGTTGCTATGATTGATTGATAAATGAAACACTGATTGGCCAGTAGCCAGGCAGGAAGTATAGCATAGGTGGGATAAGCAGAGAAGAGAATTCCAGAAAGTGGAAGGCTGAGTCAGGAGATGCTGCCAGCTGCCACCATGAGAAGAAACATGTAAAGTACTGGTAAGCCACGAGCCACATGGCAACTTATAGATTAATAGAAATGGGTTAATTTAAGATATAAGAACAAGATAGCAAGAAGCCTGAGCCATTAGGCCAAACAGTTTAAATAATATAAGTGTTTGTGTGTTTATTTGGGTCTGAGTGACTGCGGGCCTGGGTGGTACTGGAGATAACTCCAGCTACAGAGAGAGATATTAAGAACACAATTGTAGATGTATCCAACCGTCGTATAAATAAGAAACACAGAACCAATGCAAAGAAGAAAGCCAAGAGGTCAGAGCTAAGAGCCAAAACCTTACCCTTCCTCCTCCTGCAGTGGTCCTACCTCTCCGAAGGAGCCAGGCTTTCTGGGTTAAAGTCTTTTTATAGAGTCTCTGTTCTGCCTTCTCATTGGTTGTAAACCCAACCACAGGACTGCCTCATTACGGCCTATCTGTATAGACCTCCAGGTGTTCTATGGTTGGTAATGAGATTAAAGGCATGTGTATCCAATGCTGGCTGTATCCCTGAACACATAGAGACTTACCTAGCTCTGTCTACCAAGTGCTATGATCACAAACTGTACACCACCACTGCCCTGCTTTCCTATGGCTTGCTAATAGCTCTGACCCCCAGGCAACTTTATTTATTATACAAATAACATTTTAATACAAAAGAAAATATCACCATACACAATGGCACAACTTAAAGCTTAGAACAAAAAGAACTGTCGGGCGGTGGTGGCACACACCTTTAATCCCAGCACACGAGAGGCAGAGCCAGGTGGATCTCTATTAGTTGAAGGCCAACCTGGTCTACAGAGTTCCAGGACAGGCACCAAAACTACAAGAGAAACCCTGTCTCAAAAAAAAAAAAACACCCCAACATCCCAAAGGAGTAAACATCAGGAACACCCACAAAAACAAAAGCAATAAATAACCTCACACTAGCATAACCCAAAGAATACACACACACACACACACACACACACACACACACACACACCACCACCACCACCAACACCAACACCACCACCACTACCACCACCACCATCACAAACTACAACAAAGTAACAGAAATTAATAATCATTACTCAGTGATATCTCTCAATATCAATGCACGTAATTCCCCAACAAAAAAACACAGACTAACAGAGTCATGAAAACAAGATTCATCCTTATGCTGCATACAAGAAACACAATTCAAAATAAAAAAATAGGTGTATGTTTTTTTTTTAAGTTCTTTGGGGGCCTGCTATCCAGCTCCCAAATAAATACAATGAGACTTATTCTTACTTTTGAATGTCTAGTCTTAGCTTGGCTTCTTTCTAGCCAGCTTTTCTAACAACTTAAATCATCCTCTTTCACTTTAAATACATTTTGTCTCTGGGCTTCTTAGTTTTCTTTATTGTAATCTTTCTTTCCTTTTACTCCTTGGCTAGCTGTGTGGTTGGGTAGCTGGCTCCAGGCATCTTCCTCTCATTCTCCTTTTCTCACTCCTCTCCTTGCTCTTCTTTTACTATTTATTCTCTTGTCATGTAAGTCCCACCCATTTCTCTCTGCTGTTTAGCTCTTGGCCATTCAGTGCAGTTACTTATTGGACCAGTCAGGTGTTTTACACATGCAAAGTAAAACAACTTTACAGAGTTAAACAAATGCAACATAAAAGAATGCAAACACATCTTTGCATCATTAAACAAATATTCCACAGCATAAATGAATATAATACATCTTAAGCTAATATTCCACAACAGATAGACATTACCTCAGAGTAAAAGGTTGGAAAAAGATTTTGTAAGCAAATGACTCTAAGAAGCAAACTGGTGTAGTTATTCTAAATGTAACAAAATAGACTTCAAAAAAAATTAATCAAAAGACATGGAGAAGGCCACTTCATACTCATCAAAGGAAAAGTTCATTAAGACGACTTCTAAAATTTCATCATCTATGCCCCAAACACAAAGCACCCATGCTTGTAAAGGAAGCACTACTGAACCTCAAATCACACATTGACCCTCATGCATTGATAGTGGGAGAGTTCAATACCCTACTCTCATCAATGGACAGATCATCCAGGCAAATTTAAACAGATAAATAATGTAAATAAAAGACATTATGTCTCAAAGGACAATTCAACCAAACACAAAATAATACACTTTCTTCTCAACACCATATGGAATATTCTCCAAAACTGACCATATGCCTGACCACAAAACAAGTCTCAACAGATACAAAAAAATTGAAATAACCACTTGCATTCTATCAGACCACCATGGACTAAAGCAGTATTTCAATAAAAGCAGAAACAATATAAAGCCTACAAACACATGGTAACTGAAAAATTGTCTACTGAATTACTACTGGATAAAGGAAGAAATTAAGCTGTAAAGTAAAGAATAACCCTGCTACAATCCACAGACCAGGATGGCTAAGTAACACGGAGGGCTCAAGGTGGGGACACTTGGATCCCCTCGCAAAGGGGAAATAGAAGAGGTTTCATGGGTGGTCTATGGGTGAGTGGGGAGGGTACGTGAAGAATTGGGTTGGTGGGGATGGAGAGTTGGTGGGGATGGAGAAGAAGAGCATTGAAAGAGATGACTGGAAATGGGGGGGGCATTTCAAGGTAAGGTAGAAACATGGGGCAAGGGAAAACTCCCAGGAATCTTCAAGGATGACCAAAACTAAGACACATAACAATAGCAAATATGTAGTGTGAATGTGCTACATGTGACCAGGCAAGACTTTCAATGGACGAATTTTGGACACAAGCCACATAATCTTTGTTCTATAGTCTGTCATATAGAACAAAGATTCTATATAGATCTGTCTATAGTCTATGGGTGGTTTTGTTGTAAGGGGAGCACAGAGAGGGTTGGAGTAGCCAACCCATGATTGGTCCAGCCTGGATAGTGCCATGATAGTTACCTCACCCCTGTCAATGCCTGTGGTGACAGGATCTAGAGATAAAATATCCCAGAAACCTAGGATAGAACCAAACATGACTGGAGAAAAAATGCCAATATAATGATGCCCAATTATATTCCTTTTTACTCATAGTTTGGTGCCTAACCCAATAGTCCTCAGAGAAGCTTCATCCAGTAAATGATGGAAACAGATATGTAGACCCACAGTTAAACATTAGGCTGAGCTTGGGCAATCCTGCTGTAGAATGAGGAAGTTTTTAGGAGCCAGAGATGCCAAGGAAATCACAAGAAAACCCATAGAATCAACAAACTGGGCCTCATAGCATCTCACAAATTCTGAACTCCCAACCAGTGAGTTTGCATGAAACTTATCTAGGCCCTCTGCATATATGTGACAGTTGTATAGATAGCTCAGACTGATTGTGAGACTCTTAACAATGTGAGCAGGGGCTATTTTTTACTCTTTTGCTGGTTTTTGAGACCCTATTCCTCATACTGACTTGCCTTACACAGGTTTTATATAAGAGGAGGTGGTTAGTGCTACTTCAACTTGATATTCCATGTGTTGTTGACATCCATGGGAGTGCAAGTGTTACAGATCCAGAGGGAAAGGCATCCTGACTTGTCAGGCATTCAGGCTATACCTGTACCTGAGAAGAGACATATCCTGGATACTTCCAACTATGAAGAGAAAGGTATCCTAACTTGTCACATAGCCAGGCTATACTTAAAGCTAGGGTGCAGTGGGGGATGATCTTCTTGCAGGATGTAGCAATCCTTCTCCTCTATGAGAGATAGACACTACACCTGAGCTCTCCTCCACCACTACCCCTTAAGGGAGTTGCCCAGCAGAGGTATCCTTTTCTTCTTCTTCTGCCCAGCCTGCCTTAGGGAATGTCCCAACAGACATAAAAGTTTCTTCTCAGATCTGACCCAAAATGCTACTTCTTCTGCTTCACTATACTGAAAGGAAAACCCCTGTAGAAATGTAGCAATCTCCTCTACTTCAGGGGACAAGCTGTTACTTTTTCTGCTCAGTCTCCCTAAGGTAATATCCCAGCAAAGATTCTGCTCTGTGCCATCAAAAGAAGATCTTCACCTGAAACTCTTAAGAAAGAGATTTATTTGGGAAGGAAGAATCCAGGAGACTGGCTGCCTCTGCCAGGGTGTAGAAGGACAGCCCATAAGTGAACAGGCAGAGGGTCTTATATAGGGCTTCCTAGGGTTGGAGTTTTTCCAAGGAGATGATTTTTTGTGCAAGGACTGGTTGCTTTTCCTACTCAATCATTGGTTGCTTTCATATTCAGTTGGTCAGGGGCAGATTTGGCTCTGGTTTCAGGGCCAAACTGTGTTTTTCAATGGCCCTTTTAAATATTTTGGCTTTAGTTTCAGGGCCAGGGTGTATTTCTTTCATTGGCTCTGGTTCTAGTGCCAAAGTGTGTTTCTTTGGCTCTGGTTTGAGGGTCAGGGTGTGTTTCTTTGGTTCTGGTTTTGTTACATCTGCATCATGAGTCCCCCAGAGACCACCAGGAGCCATAGTTCATCGAGGCAAAAGCAAAGAGCCTTAATTGCAAGCTTGAGTCCGGTCTCTTCATCTGTTCTGACACAGCAATTGAATAGGGAGAGCCTGGAGCTCAGTTGAGGCAGGAATTTTAAGGAGTAGAGAATGGAGATGTAGGAGATTGCCAGGTTCAGATGGGCATTGCACTCCTCAATTGGCAGGAGTTGAGCAACAAAATTATTGTCAAACAGGGATTGGTACTGACATTGCTGCAAGGAAATTGGTAACCTATATATAAGTGATGTAAGCTATTCTTTATGTCTTGGAGCATCTAGTACTTGTTTGTCTCAATTCTGATTGGTCTCCTGCAGGGTACAGTCTGTGGTTTTTCCTAGTTATTGTAAGGATGTGGCCTAGTCTCAATATTGTTAGTCTGTAGCCTGTCATGGCTGTATTAATGTTAAGTTAGTCCTCTTCAGTTTCAGGACTAAAATGTTTCTTAACTAGCTCGAGTTTCAGGGCTGGGATGTGTTTCTTTTACTATCTCTGGTTTCAGGGCCAAGGTGTGTTTCTTTCACTTACTCTGGTTTCAGGGACACGGTGGGTTTCTTCCACTGGCCCCTTTACTCTACATGGAGGCTTGTCCTTTTCTGAATAGAAACAGAGGAGAGGATTTGGGCAGGGAGAGAGGAGAAGTGGGAGAATGGGGATGGGGTGGGATTGGGAGGAGAGGAATGAGGAGAAACTGCAATTGGCATGTAAAATGAATTTTAAAATTTTAAAACTAAAACAATTAAATATAACAATTTATTAATAGATCTTTTTTAGTTCCATACAATGTTGTTTCAATAGTTCATTGACAGAATCCATTGATTTTAAATATAAGAGCTAGTCGTCCACAAGTTACGACAGTCTGTGTTTTGTTCTAACGCGAATCAGCTTTGTTTCTTTCTCTTGCCTGATTGCTCTAGTTGGGACTTCAAATATTCTGCTGAATAAAAGTGGTGAGAGCAGGCCCTGTCCCCTCTTCCCTTCAACCAGGCTGAGCAAAGTGTCCCTGCATAGACCCCAGGCTCCAAACAGCCAGCTCATGCACTAAGGACAGGTCCCAGTCCCACTGCCTGGGTGCCTCCCAAACAGTTCAAGCTAATCAACTGTCTCACTTATCCAGGGGGCCTGATTCAGTTGGGGGATCCTCAGCTATTGGTTCATAGTTCATGTATATCCACTAGTTTGGCTATTTGTCCCTGTGCTTTTTCCAATCATGGTCCAGGCTGAGCTGAATCCCCAGGGGAGTCCTTGCCCTGGAGGAGATGGGAATTGGGGGTGGGCTGGGGTAAGGGGGGAGAGCGGGGCGGGAGGAGGGAGGACAGGGCATTCAGTGGCTGATATGTAAAATTAAATTGAATTATAAAATAAAAAAAGTGGTGAGAGCAATCTTGCTCCAACTCTTAAAGAGAATCCACTCAGTGTAATGTTAGTGATGAGTTAGTTATATATGGCCCTGTTCGTTCTGCAGTGTGTTCCTTCTATACCTAATTGGGCCAGCACTTAACTGTGAATCATTATTGAAATTTATCAGTTGCCTTTTCTTCTTCAACATGATTTATGTTCTTCATTCTGTTTATGCCATGGTCACCTTAATTGATTTGCATTTGATAAATTATTCTTGCTCTGATATATTTAAATTGCTGCCTTTCCTATGACATCTTTCTTTGAAATATGTTTGTTTGATTCTTTGTATGTATCTATGTAAGTATGTATTTCCTAATATATATCAAAACTTCATGATATAAAGGTGCAATGTTGAAACAATAAACAATCAAGTAATTGTTAAGCTGACTATAGTAACATCTACTTGAATTTCTAAAACTGAGGTATCAGAAACTGAGGATTGCTATAAGTTCAGGGTCAGCCTAGGTTACATAATAAGTTCCAGACCAGCCATGGATGTAGTAAAACCATGTCTTTCAATATCAAAATAAAATAGAAAGAAGGAAAGGATTGTCATTTTTACTGTCTTCTTAGATATTATAGTAAATCTTCATCATAAAAGGAGATAGAAAACAAATGATCAGAAAAATATATGAGATATCCAGAAATGATGTGTGCTACAAGTATGTATTGAGAATGTTAAAGAAATATAGTGGTTGTAGTAGGATTACATTCTGAGTTTCCTTTATTGGGTAGTGTGTGTGTGTAGCTGGAGAATTTCTCTCCAGCTCCCACCAAGTCCCAGCAGTCCGACAGCCCACTTATAAAATAAACATGCAGACACATATTATTTAAACTGTTTGGCCTAATGGCTCAGGCTTCTAGCTATCTAGTTTTTACATCTTAAATTAATCCATTTCTATAAATCTATACCTTGCCACATGGCTCGTTGCTTACCGGCATCTTCACGCACTGCTTGTCATGGCGGCGGCTGGCAGTGTGTCCCTCCTCCGCCTTCCACTTCCCAGAATTCTCTCAATTTTCCTCTCTGTTAGTCCTACCTATACTTCCTGCCTGGCAACTTGCCAATCAGTGTTTTATTTATTGACCAATCAGAGCAATTGGACATACAGACCATCCCACAGCATGTGTGTGTGTGTGTGTTTTAGAGTTTCTATTGTGAAGAAACAACGTGACCATGGCAATTTTTATAAAGGAAAACATTTAATTGAGGTGGTAGCTTACAGTTTCAGAGGTTCTATCCATTATCATCATGGCACAGGGCATGGTGCATACAGGCAGACATGGTGCTAGCTACCTCTTGATCAGAAGGAGACTGTGACGTTGAGCAAAAGAGACCTCAAAGCCTACACCCACAGTAACACTCTTCCTCCAAAGAGGCCACACTTAGTTCAACAAAGAAACACTTCATAATTGTGCAACTCCTGCTGTGGAATAATGCTCTGGTACACTGCAAAGATTTGTCATTCCAATTCGTTACATAAAATGCTGATTGGCCAGTAGTCAGGCAGGAAGTATAGGTGGGGCAACCAGACTAGGAGAATTCTGAGACAAGGAAGCATGGAGTCAGGAGTCACCAGCCAGAAACAAAAGAAGCAAGATGAGAATGCTACACTGAGGAAAATTACCAAGCCACTTGGCTAAACATAAATAGAAATATGGTTTGACATAATATATGAGTTAGCTATTAATAAACTTGAGCTAATGGCTGAATACTTATAAATAATATTAAGCCCCTGATTCAATTGATGGGGAAGTAGCTGCTGGGTATTTGAGAGTTATTGGTAGTACAGAAACTTCTGCCTGTACACTCGCTATGAGCTTAAGGGGGCCAAACACATTAAAACTACCACAGGTAGGTACCTTTGAGAAGCAGCTAGAAGTAAGGGAAGAAACCAATAGGTCTCTACAGATCTGAGGTTACCAGAACCCATTCATGTGGGTTCTGGGACAAAAAATCAACTTCACATTAACAGTGTATTCTTATTTACTTTTGCTGGACAAGCTAATATTTTCTTTTACAGTGGCTCAAGGTCAGAACAAATTAGGCAAGTAATGTAGGACTGTGTGAGTACTGAATGTACTTTCTACTATATGCACTTAAAGGGGAAAAAGCTAGTCTCCCTTAAAAATGTCCTTGATAAGCCAGACCAAATCCCAATAGGAAGAGAGGAGCTGGGTACATAATCCCATCCCTACCTGTGGTTTTAGTGTCAACTGTTGGGAAACAAAGTGTGTTTTCTCTAAGAGTTTAACCTCTGCTAATTTCACAATGCTCCAGAGGAAAATCACACATCCAAGACTGTCCAGGAAGCATAATCTGGTATGGAAAGATTTTTTTGTTACTAATTTTTTCAAAGACACAAAGTTGAGTGGATAAGAAAGGGAATGTTGAGCTATGTGGGCTTCTTCTGCAGTGTTATTGGTTAACTACTGAGAGTAAATGTAACTGCATAACAGGGATGATGTTAAAACTGAAAAAATGTGTCTTTGATGGGACTTTACACTGAGTTGGCAGAACATCTTGGTTAAACTTTCTGTGAACTAACCTCACTGTTAGGTTCATCTCAGGACCACAGCTTAGCTTTCCTTGAAGTCAGATTCTTCACTTAAACCTTTCCTACCTCAACCCTGTTGTTAATGCAATGCTTTTCTCAGTTTATTAAGTTTCACGTCCGCCCTTCCCAGAAATTTCAGAAACGGCCTTCTACTTTTCATATCGTTCATCTCATGGTCTTCGTGACAAATTTTGTCCTCTCTCTGCTTCTTTCAGACACAGATATACCACAGATTAAGCACCTCCTCCTTTCAATATTTCCCTTCCACTATGCACTCATTCCTTAATACAGCCTATCCTTATTAAATACCTAAATTGTTCATTGTCAATTGACCATTTGAAATTACAGAACTTTTTGTCTGGTGTTTGGATACTGTGTTTCACCATGTAGCTCAGGTTGTCCAGAAACTCTGTTAGCCCAACCTTGCCTCAAACTCACATTTCTCCAGTCTCCATTTCTGGAATGCTGAGATTATAAACACTTACTATGATATTCAGCTCAAATCTAGTTTTTCATAACTGTTTTCTCCAAGATAGAAGGTTCTTTTGTAACTCTAAGCAAACAAGTACACCTTTTCATGCAATTCAGATTGATAGTTAGCATGAAGATCTGTGGTTCTGGATGTCTTTGATTGAACCAAATAGCTCCCTGAGTCCAGAGTAGCAGCTGTTTCTTAAAAAATAAAAGTGCATCACACCCAAAGGAACCAGATACCAATGTTTTTCTTGTATCTTCATGCTGTATGACTTTTCTTGGAGACTTGTAAACATATGTCTAATCAATCCTGATAGGACATTTTTGACAGACTAAGGAAACAGTTTCACCCAATTCATAGGTGAAAGATATTTCCTATGAAATGGAATTAAATCCAGTTGAAGAACAGTTGGTTGAATGCATAGTGATCATAACACTATTGCAATAGTGGGCCTGGTCTAGTGTGACTATAGCACACAGAGTTCACAACTCATCAGGACTGTTAATGACAGTTCTCCCACAGTAGCACAGATGGTACCTTCCATCATGATTAAAACAACCAGGAGGAAAGGAAAATTCAGTTCAGTCACAACTTAATCTCTCATGTTTTGTATTCATAGTATATAGTGTTTTCAACAATGAAGTTCTACAGTCTCTCATGAATGCCACCAACAGCAGTGGCAATAGCCTATATGGTTTTCATCACATCAAGGGATTCCTTGGCCAACAACTCATAGGGGAACACTCACCCCTAGCACTGACATTCACTTAATAATTTTATGGCTTTATGGGGGTTCCACTTTCTACCCCTTGAGGATGTAGTCTGCATTAAGATTTTAGCTCTGTGATGACAGTTAGGGTATTCACTAGACTGGTTACCAGAATAGACCAATCCAGGCACCCTCTAGACCACTGCCAGCACTACATTGTGGAGTCATCCTTGTGGATTCATGAGAGCCTCCCCAGCACCCTGCCTCTTCCTATTCCCATGATGTCCTCATCTATCATGGTATCACCCTCCCTGCCCTCCCTCTCTGTCCCTGTTCCAGCTCGACCCTCCCATTTCCCTATGTTCCCATGCCCCACTCCTCGCCCTCCAACCCCTTTCCTCACCCTCCGCCTCCCACCCACCCCCACTCCCAGTCCCCTCATGTAGATCTCATTCACTTCTCCTTCACTGGGCCATCCATGTGTCCTTCCTAGAGTCCTTCCTGTTAGCTAGCCTCTCTGGAGCTGTGGGTTGGAGTCTGGCCATCCCTTCCCTCATATCCAGTATCCACTTACGAGTGAGTACATATGTTTGTCCTTCTGAGTCTGGGTTACCTCACTCAGGATGATATTTTATAGCTCCAGGAATCAAATAGATGAGAAAGAGGAAGGATTCTACAGCCCAGGGATATTGAGTTCATGATGGGAAGACATGCAGAGATGACTGGCCACACTAGTGGAAGCCCATGAACTGTAGACTACTGTCTGTGGAGCCCCCATGGGACTGGACTAGGCCCTCTGGGTATGGAAGACGGTTGTTTGGCTCAAACTGTTTGGGAGGCACCCAGGCAGGGGATCGGGATTTGCCCCTGCTACATGGGCAGGCCTTTGGGAGCCTGTTGCCAGTGGTGTGAAAGTTATGGAGAAATGCCATTGACTCTAGTTGTCTTTAGTCTAGTAAGACATCAATGTTTATTAAATGAGTCTGCCACTGTCAGTTCTCATTGGATACCAATGTAAAATGCTTCAGGTAATTGTTGGGAATATATCACAAAAGTCTTCATGTCCACAGATTTATGGAGAAACCAGTAATGTTAAGCACAAGATTGTCTTTCCACTAGTAAAGATATAAAACCTGGCCTGGGCGGTGGTGGCACACGCCTTTAATCCCAGCACTCGGGAGGCAGAGACAGGTGGATCTCTGTGAGTTCAAGGCCAGCCTGGGCTACCAAGTGAGTTCCAGGAAAGGCACAAAGCTACACAGAGAAACCCTGTCTCAAAAAAACAACAATAACAAAAAACAGTTGTACCATCTAGAAAGTTGAGAATTGGAAGTAATTAATAGCCTGATGGTCTGAGTTATCTGTTAGGACAGGCTATATCAAGCTCTTACACCCAGGACTGGAAGTGGCTAGTCATCTAAATGACCTTTACAGTCAGGGACACCTCAAGCTGCCACAATCAGTACAGGAGATTCCTAACAGTTTAGATGTATCTGTATAGCCAGAGGTGCACCCAGGCTAACACAAGCAAGACCAGAGGTGGCTAATAGTCCAAATGATCTCCATATCACCTGCATGACTGAGGCCAAGCCAGATCATTCCTTATACCCTTAAGCTAGTACATGTGGCCTACCTCTAGACCCCATCTTCTGGGAAGAAATGACATGTACCCTAAGTTGAGTTTCAATGTAATTATGCTTCCTTGTGCACCAGAGACAGT
>CABHPQ010171105.1:5498-18975 GCA_902168405.1 Peromyscus aztecus
AGAAAGAAAGAAAGAAAGAAAGAAAGAAAGAAAGAAAGAAAGAAAGAGAGAAAGAAAGAAAGGGTAATGGAGGGAGGGAGGGAAAGAAGGAAGGAGAGAGAAAGATGGATGGATAGACAGACAGACAGAAAGACAGACAGACAGATTGATCGATCGATCAATCGATCGATTCTTTTTGGCACTACTATTAGTCGCAGCAGGCCCATTCCAAGGACTGAGGTATGGAGCAAAGTGATCGATGACATCACAGGCAGTGGTCAGCAGTGAGGTATGAACTGAGCAACAAGAAGAAACAGGGAGTTAAACCACAGCTCAGAACTTATAGTTAGGGGTCAGAGAGTCACTTCGATACTGCTACCATGAAGCATTTGGGGGTTCGGTAGAGGTCACAAAAGATGCGAGACGAGGAGGGGACAAGGGCCAACAGAAATGGGAGAATCAGAGATCATCGCACAGCTCAAATCAGACTGGATCTCATGAAAAAGAATTCAAAACAAAAACAAAAGCTGATCCCCTCAGGGAGCCAGATACCATGTAAACCCTTATAGTCCTTCTAGGTCTGTGGGGGGTCAGTTCTGGGACTCCCACACAGGGCAAGCAGATGCACTGAAGTCCTTTATATAAATCAATGTGGTATTTGCATAGAACATACACACCACCTTCCCTGTTAGTTATCCTGATACATACACACACACTCAGCCCAACACTGATTCTCTCTAGACTCTGTGGTACTTTATTATAAACGTTCACTCATCTGGCCTCCCTTTTACCAGCGATGCCAAAAATGTTCTCCATGCTCAACTCTGGATGTCTTGTAACACTGAATACAGTGTAGTACATGCTGTCTAAACAGTGTTTATACTGGATTATTTAGGGAATGATAAGGGAAGAGTTAAGGCTATTCAGTATAGACATGAGGCTTTCAGGCATTTTCAATGCGTAATCAGTTTAGTCTAAACACATGCAGACCATTGCTGTGGGGGGCCAAATGTCTTCCCCCAACAAAGCAGTGAACGGGGGATGAAGGCTAAGTCATCTGAAGAGAGAACAAGGAATAAATCAAAGACCTTCTCACAGCATCCCTTAGTTTTTTATCATGCCTCAACCATGGGATAGAACCCAGCATACAAAACCTGCTTCCAAACTAGCTCATTTTTTTTTGGAGCAAAATGGGTGCTCTGAATACAAGATAAGCAAAAACAGGCATGCCAAACAAACTTCCCAGGTCTTCATGTTTTCACAAGCACAGATTATACCCTTCCCTGAAGCCCAAAACAAAGTTCTGGCCCTTGCCCTCTGACTCTGCTGCCTGACATCTGGATATACACATCTGTGTTTGCTGCTCTCACCCTACATACGGCCTCCTTCCCACAAGTCCCGGTGAGCTATCCTGCTAGGTGTGTTCATGCAACCCAACGCTTAGCTCACACTAGTTTTTGCTGCACGTCCTTATAAATGTTCAAAATTTAGTCCTGGCCCTGTTACTAGCTCTGGCAAAGGTTTATTCTGAAATTTCATTCCCAAGCTGTGGTTTTCACATGGCCTCACATTTCTCAGTGCTGTTAATTTATGGGGGAAATACTATTGAAAATTATAAAGTCACAGCCACATGAGTTATAGGGACTTCCGCATCAATCTACGAGCTTGTAAATTTTATGGAAAAACAGCAGCCCTTGAAAAGAAGAGTCACTAAAGTGGTTTCGTGTTTATTTCTATTAGATGAGACACTCCAGCCAATTTCTCTACTAAATTAGCTTGCTTTGCCATACTGCAGCCAATGCAATGACAACAGTCCCAAAGGCTATGCATTTTAAGTCACGTGAACATCAAATGCGCGGGAATGAACATTCCATTTTGTTTTCGGCACACCACACAATTCATTTGGTGTGATTTGTGCAATCTCTCCCACACTGGAGATTCCACAGAGGAGGGACTCATACAGCAAACACAGATGATCAGATATGACATTTTAAAAAGAGTGATACACTTCTTTTCTAGCTGTCCAGGGCTGTGTAAACATCAGCACTGTCACACACACACTTCAGAGTCATCCACAATAAAAGTGTGGTCAAGTTTGGAAGGCTCCATCCAAAGGACATTTGTAAACACAATCTTGGCAACTTTAAAACAAGCACAGAGATGCAGGAGGGCAGGATGTTAGATGATTGAGTTAATCACCTTCTTGGACCACTGTAACCTCAATGACAAACTAGACCTGCCATGTGGCTAGTAGTCTAGGGACCTGATCTTAGAAAATTAAAAGAGAATTTCATGCAGCAGAACCCAGGACTAGTATTTAAATCCCTAATGGGAATCTAACACACAATGTAAATGAAATGTAAATTGGGAATGAAATTTCAGAATAAACCTTTGCCAGAGCTAGTAACAGGGCCAGGACTAAATTTTGAACATTTATAAGGACATGCAGCAAAAGCTAGTGTGAGCTAAGCATTGGGTTGCATGAACACACCTAGAAGGATAGCTCACCGGAACTTGTGGGAAGGAGGCCGTATGTAGGGTGAGAGCAGCAAACACAGATGTGTATATCCAGATGTCTACCAGAGAGAGCGGGAAGAAACTTTTATGGAATATTTTCTTGGTGCAAAATGCTATGCTAGGAACATGTGTTGACTCCCTACTTCTTTTAAATGTTTTAAAAGACTTGATTTGTGTGTTTTATGTGTGTGTTTCCCCTGCCTGCATGTTTACATGCTACATATTTGCCTGGTGCCTGCAGAGGTCAGGAAATGTGTTGGATCCCCCAGGACTGGAGTTACAAATGGTTGAGAGTGGACAGGTGGGTTCTGGGAATACAACAGGAGTCCTCTGCAAGAACAACAAGGGCTCTCAACATTGAGCCTATTTTCTAGTTCCAGTATTTCTTATGGTTCAGATATGAAAGGTCCCCATTTACCCACCACTATGTAGAAATAGATCAGCAGTTTGGAGCAGGTACTGCTCTTGGAGGGACCAAGTTCTGTTTCCAGTATCCACATCCAGCAGCTCACAACTGCCTGTAACTCCAGCTTCAGGAGACCTGATGCCCTCATCTGGTTTCCATGGGTACTACACTCACATGCACATATCCACACACAGACACACAGACATACACAGCCAGCCAGCCACAGACACACACACACACACACACACACACACACACACACACACACACACACTTTTTTTTAAGAATAGAAAGGTTCCTCTAAAAGCCTCGTGTATTGAAGATCTGGTCCATAGCTGGTGGCTCCACTAAGAGGTGAATGACGCATTAGGCCGCTAACTTTATCAGTGCATTAATCAACTGATAAGGCCACAGCTAAGTGGATTATTAGGCCTAGTTGGAGGAAATAGATCACTAGATGAGTGCCTTTGAAAGTTTATCTAACCCTTCTTCCTCCCTTCTCCCCTCTCCCTCACTCCAGGCCACCACGGAGTGTCAGCTTTGCTCTAACTCATGTTCCTTGCAATGATGTTCTGCGCTATGAACTAGAAACAACACAGCTAAGCAACCATAGACTAAAACCTCCTTCAAGTCATTTTTCTCAGGCATTTTCTTACAGCAACGGAAACACGAACACACCTAAATGCACTATCCTGTAGGTACAGATAACCGATCCCGCATTTCACCAGTAAGGGAACTGCAGCTCTGAGAGGCTAAATAAATTCCATATCCAATCAGTGAAGGAAATGTGATTTAAACCTCCCGTAGTCTATCTCCCATGGTAGCTCTTTTAGCAATGACTCTGTAGCTAAATGCTGGCACTAGAGACATCTCTGTAAGGACCAAGCAGGTTTATCCATATTTAATAGCTCTCTAGGGGTGGGGTGGGGTGGGGTGGACTGGGGGTAGGGTGGAGTCAGAAGGATTACTAAAGAAAGTATAGAAGAGAAATGTTGCTTAAAGGTACAAGTAACAGAACAAATTAGTGAAGGTGAGAAGTACAACTTAAAATACTACTCTTCCTGGGCCTGTTAGCCCAGAACCTGAAACACAGAGGCATAGGGATTGCCTCAAGTTTGAGGGCAGTATGGAGTGAGTTCCACAGGCCAGTCTGGGGTACATATTTGAGGCTCTATATAAATAACAGTACCCTTCTAAGGAATTACATTCTTACTAGTAGGTCTAATTTCCTCATTAATTACATAATTAAGAGCTAAACAGAGATCCCAGGGCATTTAGCAGAATGTTTCCATCATCCTTGCCACTAGATACCAGCTACTGTTACCTAGGAAAGGCCATGCCAACCTTGACAGCATGCTTCCAAGAGACAAATGAAGACAGTGAGTAGGCAAGAAAACCAAAGAATATGAAGCAGGACAAGCAAATGTCCTCACCACTCCTATTCCAGACAGCTCCAGCACTTTTCCTACAGTGTATAGCATGTCTAGCATCGGCAAGGGAAGAAAAAACTTGTTTTTCCACGGGTCTCACAAGCTATTATCTCATTTCTTCCCTTTTCCACAAACTTTCCCATTTCTTTAAAACTTCTCTCTCTCTCTCTCTCTCTCTCTCTCTCTCTCTCTCTCTCCCTCCCTCCCTCCCTCCCTCCCTCCCTCCATATATATATTCCTATTCCTATTTTCTGAGTTTTGAAAAATTTCTCAGCTACTATCTCTTCAAATATTGCTTCTGTTCTATTTCCCCCCTTCTCTTCCTTTGGACTCCAACATGATTGTTAAGCCCTCCTACCTTATCTGATGGATGGATGGATGGATGGATGGATGAATGGACGGATGGACAGACGGACAGACAGAGATCTTCAGCTCTGTTCTACACTTCAGGAAAAAAAAGTGACTGACTTACCTTCCAGCTAAGTTATTCTCTTTTCAAGTGACTTATTTTCCAAACCATCCTTTCAGGACTGTATTTTTGTTATTTCCATTTCTGACTGTAACAATGCCATTTGTTTTTACAGTTTCTAGCTCTCTAACAAAATTCTCAACTGCATCTTTTCATTTTTTATAAATACTGGTAATTAAAGTTTGTATTTCTGAATTCCATGTTCATCTGTTTTTACTTTGGGTTCTTAGTTTCCTCTGTAATTTTGAACAAGCCTCATCTTCCACCTTGTTCTTCTCCATGTATAATCATACTACCTTCATGAACTCATCCAGTCTCATGGGTTTAGATGCCTCTTATGGGTGGTTCATTCTCATTATCAATTTGACTGGATTCATCATCACCTAGGTCACCCACGTTGGGGTGTTTCTGTGAGGGTGATTCCAGAGGATACTAAATGAGCAGAGAAGATCCAACCTGACTATGAACAGCACCATCCCATGAATGAACAACCAAGAAAGAAAAACAGAGGCGGGGAGAACAGGGGGAAGAGGAGGAGAGAGAAGGAGGAGGAAGAAGAGAAGAAGAAGAAACAGGAGTTGGAGTGACGAATCAACATTTACAAGCACTTGCTGCTCTTGCAGAAAAACAGAGTTTGATTACCAGCAACCATATCTGGCAGCTCACAACCACCTAGAACTTCAGCTCCAGGTGATCCGATGCCCTCTTCTGGCCTCCATGAGCATGTGCACATGTGTGTGCCTACACATACACAGACACATATGCACTCATAAAGTCCTTTAAAAAGAAAAACAGAGAAAGCAAGCTGAGCACCAACATATACCTCTCCCTGCTTCTTGACTCTTTATGAGTAGATATCATGCTATGGATGCCATACCTTTGCTGCCATGATGGACCATATATCCAAACTCTATTTTTCTGTAAATAATCCCAGTGATCATATTATGAAGAACACAGTTGATGTTCTAGACTGCATATTCTGAGTGCAGAGTTCCCATTATCACTATTTTATAGTCAGAGTCTAGAGAAGTGCCTGATACATATTAATTAGGCGACCATAAAAAATTATAACACGCTAACCTCATGTGCTGGTGCATGTCTGTAGTTCCAACACTCAGGATGCTGAGGCATGCTGGGGGTGTCTTTCTGTATGCTATGAATGTGTGTTGCTCTGATTTGGTTGATAAATAAAATGCTGATTGGCCAGTAGCCAGGCAGGAAGTATGGTATAAGCAGGATAAGCAGAGAGGAGAATTGTGGGCAGAGGAAGGCTGAGTCAGGAGTCACCAGCCAGACACAGAGGAAGCAAGATGTGAAGGCAGAACTGAAAAAAGGTACCAAGCCATGTAGCTAAACATAAATAAGAATTATGGGTTAGTTTAAATGTAGGAGCTAGTCAGTGGTAGGCCTGAGTTAATGGTCGAGCAGTTTTAATTAATGTAAGCCTCTGTGTGTTTACTTGGGTCCAAGCAGCTGCAGGACTGGCGGGTGAGAGAGATTTGTCCTGACCACAGGCCAGGTGGGACACAGGAAAACTTCAGCTACAGAAGCAAGATAATCTCAAGTTTGAGATCAGTGTGTCTTATGAATTAAGAGACTATCTCAAAATCAAATTCTAGATTTCAAGCTTTTTGGTGGCAGGAATTCTAATCTGTCATGTTCAGTTGCTGAGAAATCAAGGAGGCATGAGATTAAGTTCTGAGGGAAAAAAGAAATACTGATTATCCTGAACCTGTCTGGTTTCCATGAACAGAATACTTTGACAGGACTGTTTCTATTATGACTTACTCTTGAGGTACTAAAACATGTGCACAGAGCATACACAGAGGCACACAGTACAGGCATGAGAGTACAATAGAGAGGATTCAGGAAAGAAACATCAAAACCATCAAATACTCTACAACTAAATAAATATCTCTATTGAAGTACCCCCTTTTTTTTCTTTTTAAAGCACATTCTGTAGCTAAATCATCTATGGTCACCACACAGACTTGTTCTTAATTTCTTCTTTTCATTATCTTTAAACAGATGGAAGCAATAAAAAGCATCCAGCATGCTCAGCGTTCTAATTACTAGGCTATCGCTCTTTTAACATGACACCACCCCTTTGACTTTACACTAAGCTCCTTACATGCCCTAAGTGTAGCATATTAAGAGCTCTTGAGCATATTAAGAAGTACCTAAGTAAACAAAAATCCTTCACTGTATTATAGTATTTAATTAGAAAAGAAAAGGACTCTGTAATTATGGGACTTTACATGATGGAAATGTGAAATAAAGAGCTTAAAATCAAATGATGTGACAGACTCTTGAAGAGAAGTCTTCGCTCTCCCAACATTTTGATTGTTTATGTTTTGCATCAGAAATTGAAGACTATTGCTTAATTATTATGTCCAATGTATAGACCACAGAACTCTCAAAGACAGAAACGTAAATTGGAAAGGGAGTAAGAATAATGCAAACTGTATTTTTATGAAAATAATCCCAGTGATCAGAGTATAGAGCACAGCTAGTGCTCTAGAGGGGATTTTCTGAGTGTAGAGTTCTCGTTTTCACTACTTTATATTCAGAATCTAGAGGAATGCTTGGCCCATAATACATGCTCATAATGTCTGATTGAACTTAAGATCTTCTAGACAGGAGGGAAGCCATGCCTAGTGCAGAAACCTAGCCAACACTCAGGGCTACCGAAGTCATAGATCTTGGAGGAGAACCTACAACCACCACTTTACTAAACAACATAATCCTCAACAACATTCTAAATGTGTCCTGATGTCCACAGCTAAGTGTCATTTTCACACCTTCAGCAAGGAAGCTTCTCTCGTGATAGACAAAGGCTTACAAAACAAAACAAAACAAAACACCCACAACTGATCAAAATGCAGAGTTGTGGAGCCCAGTCCCAAAGGATACATCTATAACACAATTCCCACACCTAAGGCTCAGGGGTGATTTTAGAAGAGAGAACGATTACAAGAGCCAGAGGAACAGGGCATCTGTTGTGAGACTGCATCTCCAAGAAATATCAGAGGGGACACCCATGAAATTTCACCAAATGGCTACCTATTCATAGCCTGGGAGGACGCCACTAGACATGCTAATGTGGAAAGGGAAAAGGTCAGGAGACCTCAACCTTAAACAAAGAACTGCCGGCCACTGCAGAATGCTGAGAGCAGGAGAAATAGCCTTCCCCAGGAAGAGCACACCAACTAGTTATTCAATACCAAATGGTCTGCCTTGAAAGCACATATGTATAAGTAACATGATATAGACTGAGCAGGTTGTATTTATGCATTTAGGAATGTTGAGATCTATAGATATATATAGAGAGAGATATAGCTCAACAATCAAGGGAAAAGAGACCATACATCTGAAAGAGAGCAAGGGGTGGGTATGTGGGAGTGTTTGGAGGGAGGAAAGGGAGGGGGAAATGGCACAATTATATTAATCTCAAAAATAAAAAATTGTTTAAGGAAAAGTATAAATCAGATAACTCCATGAAGTAGAATAAAAGATAAAAAGTATTTTTAAATACAACAAAGTAAAAATACTACTAAAACATAGTAAGTGTTAACCTCACATGTATATGTAATCCCAACACTCAGGAGGCTGAGGCAGGATGCGCTCAAGCTTGAGATGAGTGTGTCCTGTGAAGTGAAACCCTGACTCAGAAACAAAAGCAAAAGCAAACAAAAGCAGGATATTGCTAACTAGTGCACTAGATACTGGGAACAGTGACATACTGCAGACCTATATGTCTTAACTACCATCACCACCAGAAAAGCAATCACCTAGAATCCATGGTTCTCTCTGGCTTTATGAGCATCTATAATGTGTATGTTAGGTACATACAAAAAAAGCAAGCATATAACAAAGTGCTACTTCATTTTCTTCTCTTTCTTCCAAAATAAAAATTTAGTCCACAAATTCACCCCATCTCCTACAACTGAATCATTGCTAACCATGTCAGAATGTACCCTACACTTAGAAATATTAAGAAATTTCTTCTGTAGGCTATTTTTTCCCAGTTATTAAGGGCAAATGCAAGTGTCTACTTTGGTTTTATTTTTCAGTCGTCTTCTCACTGGATGGAATGTTCATTGCATCATCTCAAAGCTGATGTGGCAAACATTCTCACAGGCTTACTGGAAAATCCTCAGCCCAAACGTTACAGCAGACCCTGGAGTTGACTGCCAACCGTCTTTTTCTTATCTCACTAGCAGAGTCCAGATATATTGTAAAATAACATGCCCAGGCCAAAAAAAAAAAAAAAAAAAAAAAAAAAAACGACAACATCTCCACAAAATATTCTTGGACCAGTGATGTGGGTTAAAAAGTTTTAGGCCAAGCACAGAGCAGAGAGACATACGTGTCTTTGACCTTCTGCTTCACCGCTCCTAGAATGCAGAGGCAATACCAGAAGTGTAACAGCCATTGTAACGTGATGAGGAGACAACACACTGAGAAGGCCTAGCAGACCCAGACACCACACGGCATGAGCAGGTGCCATACCAGCCAAGAACTGTGACATCCTTTCTCTTCCCGCGGTGTTCCGATCGCCACTGAATCTGATCCTCCTCAACATGCATATTACTGATAACCGATGGACTAGAGGAAATGAACCCTTTTGATAGCACTCTCCCTTAAGTTTATAACTCACCGTATTTTCAAAAATAAAAATGCACTGGGTGGTAGTATAGGATTTTTCACATTTAAGCAGGACAAATGTATTGAGAGCCTGGCTATACTTCTCTGGTGCTAAGGGAAATTAAGCATTTAAGAAGATGCAGTCTTTAATTAAATAAAATTAACTAGAAAAAAAAATCACATGGGGGTTGGGAAATCCAATCCCCATTAATGAAAAGTCTGAATTATAGTATTTAATTGTTCTACCTTTATTTTCACATTAGCAAGATAATTATATGTGCATAAGTAATGCTTCTAAAATATGTGCTACCACTCCCAAAAAGTTTAATCACAAAAATTAAAATCTCACCCAAAAGTCACAAAAACATTTGACTTTGCAATAAAAGGTGTTTCTAGTGCGCAATCAGGAGTTCTTCTAGCCTTCCCATATTTATCATTAACATAAAGGAACCACCGCAGACAGGACAGTGTCACTTTCTAAGCACTCACACATGTTCTTTGAGTCGTGGCCAGCCTTGAGGCGAGGTGAAACGTCTCTCTGCAATCCCACGTGTAGGGTGAAGAGGCTCATGCCCAGGACAGCCCATCTCTTGGTGACTACTATACATGAGTCATGTGGAGAATGTACCCCACCTCTGTGATATACATAGACACTCGTCTACATGCCAAGGGGGTCCCCACCAACACTCCCACCAGAAAGGGACTTATCCTAGAAGACCCAGAAGAAATGCCTTGTGCTCTCGGACATTCATTCGCTCAGGACCTGACACCTTTAGTGGAGTGTGTGTTGGACAGCAGTGACTGTGTTAATATAGCTCTTGTCCTCTTGTTGGGCTAGACACTCCGCATGAGGATGTCTTCTTTGCATCTCTAGATTCTATGAAAAGAAAACCCTCAAATGATGTTTTCCAAATGACCGAATGATTTTAATTATGATATTCCCTATTGCCAACATCAGAAAAATGCATCGAATTCTAAGTTACCACTTATTGAGGATACTTAAAGCCAAAGTGCCTTAACACAGAATCCTTAAAGGAAAAAGTAGCTCGGCTTGCCTTTTGGCCTAGAAATCATCTAACCTTGAACATCCACACCACTCTCCATATGCAAACCACTTCAGAACTTGTATATGCATACTCCTGTCTCGTTAGGTAGATGGGTGGGTACCTACAGCAACTAACAGCTGACAGATTCCAAATTGCAACTTCGGGTCTCACTACTGTTGACTTGCCAGCTGTCAGCCAGAAACGTCTTCCTGCTGTGGTGAGGACCAACTTCCTTATTCTGCAGCATCCCGACACCAGGGCACAGTGCCCAACACTTGTTGGGTATTCCAAAGGCACAGAATGAATACACCTTCAAAGGGACGAGTGTCCATACTGAAAGGCAGGATCTTTCCCACCACACCCTGCAGGTTCAGGATGCCTATCTTAGAAAATGCAGCTTTTCTAGGCACTCAGTTCAACAATCCAGGTAACTCACTCTCCTCTCGGTACGGCGTTTCACTTGAAAGACTACATGCCAGCTGTTGCCTTGGCAATTCCACTTGCTTAGCTTTAATTTGATATTGATTTGAAAGGAGCGAATGGGAGGGGAACCCCACAGCGGTTCTATAATTAACAGTTGGGCTTACATAAAACTTGGTTGGAAATAGGCTGGTCTTTGTGACACTGTTTTTCCCAAGTGAGAGCTGCAGTCCCTTTTAGTCTAGACAGGCTAATCGGAAGGGCTCAGCTTGACAATCGAGGGTATGTTCACAACTGTGCCTGAAACCATACATAGCACATAGCCTATGCATATAGCTTTGGGACGGAAACTTTAAAAAGCAGAGTCACGAAGCCCCAAATCCTCTGCTACTATCTGGTGCCCTAGAAAGACATCTCATGCCATGTTCTCTATGGCGATCACCAGCTCCTGCTGAAGTGGCATTTTAGCAGGTCACCTGGCCACCAAATAAACTCTGTGGACAGCCATCCTTGTGTCCAACATAAACACATGTCCCCTAGAAAAGCATCGTGGGGACTTTAAAGGGGCTCTTTCAGCACTGTACATTCTTTTAATTCCTGCTTTGCCACCCCCCCTCCCATGCTTTGTAAGCGCGTTCCATTTTCTAAATCATTTTTTAAGTGATATCACACTGGAATCGAACTGAAGAATCCAGATGCTACCAGTAACCAGGGTGCGTTTCCCAGCCATCCCCATGGTTAAAAAAAAAAAAAAAAGACAGGCGGCAAAGCAAAAAGGGCGGGCCTAGAGAAAGCAGCAGGCCCCGCCACTGCGTGGGAATTCCACTGCCCTCGATGATGGTGCCTGCACACGCATCTTCCACTCAGGACCACACATTTATGGAAGCAAAATCCGATCAACTGAAACTGTATACAGGGAATTATACCGCAAATACTGATTTCACTTTCCGTTGTAAAAGGCTGAAGAAAAAAATATTGCTACTCGATCAGGAGGAAATGGGATTATCAGTCTATTAATGAGGAATATGCAATTTCTTCTCCCAGTGAGATGAGGCACTGTGATGTTTATTCTATGAGGGTACAATTAGCATGTTAAAGGGTCCCTGGGCATTGTCCAATTGGGATCGGTTTGCAGATTGCTAAAAGATGCAAGGCTCTGGAGATATTCTCTTTGGTGATAAGGCAGTGTCCTCTGTTAAAACAATGATAATTTTTATCTATACTTGTCACCCAGTAAACTAGATAGGCTATTGATTTAGGTTAGACATCCAAATACCCAAACAACGATAGATGCTGCCTGGATTTGGTCATTACTAGAAGGCCAAGACAGATTTTTCATTCACCTGATCGACACTCAGTCTATGAAGTAAAAATAATTTACACAACCTCTGAACATTTCTTTTATGTTTCTTATATTTTTATTGAATCTTCTCAGAAATGCAGTGAATAATATTTGCTCTATAACTGCAAAAATAAATAAATAGATGAAGTAGAGATTTGATACTACAAGGCAAAGTAAGACATATGGGCTCTCAAAATACAATTTTGCTTGGGAAAAATGAAACCAATATACTCAATATTTGAACTTACATGCATTATATACCCAAGAATTTTGTCTCACAGGTAAAAACAAAGGCATTTTTTTTCTTTCCCAAGGCACAAGAGAAGGAAAATATTTCATTTTGTAATTTATAAAATATATGTGAACCCAACATTTAGTGTACTTTAAAACAGGAGGGTTTTCTTTTTCCAGAAGGTCAAGTCAGATGAGGGAGGTGTGCTTGCCATGCAAAGAACAGCCTTAGAATGGTCTCTCCGAATGAAGAGAAAAGCCAGCGAACCTAATCAAGTGGGGTTATCAGAGTTTCTTTAATTGAATCTAGAGTCCCACCCACACTGTCTTCTGATCAATATGCTCAGTGCTGCTGCTTCTTTCCCAGTTACACACACACACACACACCAAAAAAAAAAAAAAAGATAACCCTGAGACAGATGGGTGATGCACCGCAACTTATTTTCACTGCTAAGCGGAGTTAACATACCCTGGGAAGCTGTTGCAATTACTGAATAAATGGAAAAGGGTTAAATGTGGAGTTTAATGGGACCGAACTGAATAACATCCCCAACCTCATCAGCAGGCAAACAGGCAATTTCTAAGGAAAATATGCTAAAGGAGGCAGATCCGAGGCAGAGAACACATTCACATTAGCTCAGAGTTATTTAAAGCAAAAATCTAAGTGAAAGTTGATAGGCAGTGGTCAGTTCAGTAACCAGAGAAGCACACACCAAGAGGGTCTTTCCGGCACACAGCCCCTCTGCAGAAACCCCCAGGCAATGCCTTAAGCCCCAGTGCAACTGGCTGTCCTCTGTGATGTCACATGCCTCACTTTCTTTATTACCAGCATCCTGGTGGTTCTTCTTTGAGAATCCATCCCTAACTTTTAGACACCGCTGTTGGATTTTTGAAGTCATTAAACATTTAAGGGCTGAAATTTTCAATACTTTCCAAGTTATAAAAGGAAGGAAGGAAGGAAGGAAGGAAGGAAGGAAGGAAGGAAGGAAG